>JASAND010026866.1:0-35415 GCA_030248195.1 Trissonchulus latispiculum
CTTCTTTTATTGAGGCAACTCACATCTTTACACTTGGTTACGACCTCATGCTAAGAACTGAGCTAAATTAGGGGCTAATTCTCCCCACAGCCGGTAATTAGGAATTGCCGGCTGTACTTGCAGAAATAGGCGCTATTGAAGCAAAATATATTGTCTGTAATTGTGAATAGTAGTTTTGTGTAGGTCGGCTGCCAAAATTAATAGGAATTAAAACCTGAATCGCTTTTGACTGTTAATTATCAGGTGTTTTAGGGGGAATGGCCGGCTTCCCCGAAGTTAATCTAATAAAATAAAACTGTCCTTAGCGGAATGTGCGTATGTGTGTAGTTTTGTTTTCTAATAATAATTGCCTGAGCAATTATTACTCGTTTTACTTTCCAAGAAGTTATCAAAGTTCTAAAAATTCGTAGTCTTTGCCAAACTTACAAAATTCACAAACTTCAAAATAAAGATGGAAGTTAGTCAATTTCAGAATTAGAGCAAAATGTGCATACAATAAGTAGTTAAGTTTTGTTAGGGAATAGCTAGGATTCGTTATGCTGGTATAAACTGTATAAATAAGGGTTGACGTGACGGTAATCGTGTGAATGTGATCCCCAAATTTGCGTAAGCGGCTCCTTGGGTAAACCCCTCTTGAGTTGTGAGGTTCCAAGAGTAGCCCCATTTCTAGAGTGTGATTTATAGACCGAAATTGGGTGGTTGTGAGTGTGAATGAGGGCATACCATGTAAACCCCCTTTGTCTTGGGTCTTGGGGGTCTTGGGACTGCCAGAATGAATGTGTAAATATTCAGATATTGGGCAGGAATTGGGCCAAGTTGAGTAGCAATTTGGCCCCTAACCGTAAATAATTAGGGTTTCATTCAAAAGCTTGGCTGCTAGGTTGACGCGAAAATGCTGTTTTTGGAGTGAATGTTGTGTGAATTCTGCAAGGAAACGGTGGGCTGTTCTGTGGTTTAGAATGGGTTTGCAGCCTAGGGTCACGGGGACCCCGAATTAGGACTACAAATCTGTTGGATTTCCGGTCATCCGTGTAGGTAGCCCTGCGATTAGGGGACGGATGAGCCGCATTCATGGAATCCAGGACCAGCCAAATCAGAACTATTGCAGGAGTAAGGCACAAAATTGCAGGAAGTTCGCTACAATGCAGTATTCCGCAGTAGACGTCCGATTAGCGGATTAACAGGTCATCTAGTTTTGATCTAGAAAGTAATGCTAGTTTTGTGGTGTTGGTAACTTGTTAGTCGGATAGTGTCTAGTCGGTGTAGTTAGTTTCGATTAAGGATAAGCGTATTATTTGCCTTATTTAAAACGGTTATTGGTTCACGTTTCGCAATGTCAAATACTCAAAATCAGGTCAGTTATAATGCCAGTTTTAAAACACAAAAGAATGAACCAAACTAAAAGAAAAGAAATTCACCCGTGCTGAGACTTGAACTCAGGACCTTCGGCGAGCTGGGCCGATGCTCATCCATTGAGCCACAACGGGTTATGATTAGAACTAGTTCCGGCTAGCTTATGTACTGTAGCAATTTGGCAACCCAGCACGTGTGTATTGAACTAATACGTTATGTGTACAAATTATGCATATGTGGACACAAACCTTGATCATGATTTTCTCTTCAACAGCTGAACGGTTTGATCTGTTCAAAAAGGAAAATGTTCAGCTCTTCAAACTCTACAAAATGATATAACTTTTACCCCAATTGATCTTTATTAACTAATTAACGTAATCGAGTTAACGTTAACACAGGAATGTTAAGCCTGCGCAGAACTCAATCTGCGCAGGTATTAATTAACTTTAATTATGTTTTTCTCACTAATTACTGAATATTTTTCGGTACTGTAAGCGTAAAAAATGGTCAGTTTTTCAAGCTCTACAGGAATATGTAACTTTTGTTCAAATTCGTGTTCATCAAAGTTCTGTTAATTTATATGCCAGTTTTGCACGAGTACTGATATGTGCTCGTCTGAAAGGGTGGTTGTACGTGCGACTTCCACTCGGCTGGCTGCTGGGGTTGCCAGCGCCGGATCGAATAGCGGTTCGGTACGTCCCCTGTTAGGGCACTAGGATAGGTGGGAGGTAGATTTAGAAGCAGAAGTAGTTCGGTAGGTCGGTAGGTCGGTAAGTAGGGACTGCGTAGAATGGCTGCTGAGACAGTGAGTGAGTGAGTTTTTGCATTTTTGGCATAAACTAACTAAAATTAATTATACGCGAAAACTCACTCAAAATCAGCCAGTTAGTTTTGTTTTAAGCTAATTAGCTCATTCCGAACAAGACAATAATTAATTAATAAGGATCTTAAACCAAGTAACCGATTAGCATTAAGTTTTAGATTTAATATTACGTAAGTTTTAGCCATTTAGCATAAGTAAGCAGATAGGTATCAATTAGTTTAATCATTTCAAGTATTCAGCAATTGACCATCTTCCAATATCAGAAATTCACTTAAAAGTGCCAAATTTCGCATACAATTGGATAGTCAGCTGGCCACGGGAAATGAACCCATTTCCCGCGGCAAATCAACAAAATTAGGCCAGAAACAGGCCGAAAACGTTAATATTATCCAGTCATATTGCTTGCCCAGGAGATTATGCAAAATTCAGTCAGATTCAATTTAATTTTATGCAAAATGGCCCTAGAAGGCCGGCTTGTGTAAGAAAAAGGCAATGGCAAATGAAGTCCGAAAATAGGTTGTAAGCAGCGCATTTTGTACGTTTTCAAGTGTGTTTCGTCTAGCGGCAAGCTCAAATCAGGCCCAACTGGGTCAAAAGTGGAAACTTTACGAATCATTTCGTCCAAGCAAGAAATTACATCAGGTTCAGCCAAATTCTGCAAAATACAAGCTAAAAATAGCCAAGAAGGCCCATTTGGTGACAAGGAATTATTAGAAACGGTTAACATTATCAGAAAGGCAATAACCAACAATTTTGAGTCATTTCGTCAATTTACAAGCTCAAATGGAGCCCAAAATGCAGATTTTGGGCCTGGAAAGCAAAAGAGCTAGTAATGGTTGTTGGGTTCGATTCCCGCACCATAATTTTGTACTAATCACGGTTTTTTTTGTGTCCAGGAGCGTGTCCAGACACAAATTTTCTTAGCTGGACACAAAAATTTTTAGCTGGACACAAGGTAGACACAGCTAAATTTTTCATAGAGAAGTGTCCAGAAAAAATTCCTGAGCATCCCAAATCTTTAAAAAAAGCTCTAACTTTTCTGGGGGGCTATCGCCCCCCAGACCCCCCGCTCTTGTCCTTACATTTTTTCTCCTTTAGGCTTTGGCCATCTATCTTAACTTGATTAACTTAACTTAATTAACTTAACTTAACTTAACTTAATCTATCGCAACTATGTACCTACGTACTCTTATGCTTAACATTTCTATTTTTACTTATGTTATTTATATTTGTATTTAACTTATTTTTTTAAATTTTTTCTTTTTTTTGTTATCACGTGGTGTTAGTAATTTCCGTTTAAATATTTAATAATTTCTTAGAAAATCCACCTCTAGGGCGAAGTTTCTTTAGCCATTATTTGTGCAAAACTTAGCCAATATTAATTTCTTAGAAGGCTAGTTTTTAAAAATTTCTTCGGCTTCTGGGGGGCTCCGCCGTTGTGTGCATTCGTTGTATATACAGAATCGTGGAAATATATACTTACATACCTAACCAGTTTAGACACCAAATTGCACAAGAGAATAACTCATTTGTAAATGTTGCCAAACCATAATTTTAAACAATTTTCGCCCTGTGGCAGTTTGTTTATATTTTGGGTCTTTACTGGCTGCCGAAATCAAAGTTTTGAGTGTTGCCATCAAGGATTTTCATCAGTTTTACAAAATTTTCTCAGCTTCTGGGGGCTCCGCCCCCCAGACCCCCCGCATCTCTACGTTTAAATTTTATATTCTTGTCAAAATTCTTGTCCTGTGGCTTGCGATGTCAACAGGAAAAGTGTGGCATCGGTGACCCTTGCAAATTGGTAGACAATTGCAAACAATAGACAACTATATATAATTTATTCGCATAATAACAAATTTTATTCCTACACTAAAATTGCGCGTTAAATACCACTTATATAATATATTATATATTATATATATATATATATATATATATATATATATATCATTATATATTATGTTAGCGCTGCGCGAAATTTTGTTTCTGGACACAACTTTTCTTAGCTGGACACAAATAAAATTAGCTGGACACAAGTTTGACACAGTCGCGATTTTAAAAAAAAACCCTGGTACTAATGGGTTTTAACCCATTTGATTCAGGTGCGGAGACGAAGCTACGCTGCTCTATCCAAATCAGAACTGCCCGTGGATCTTAGTCTTGTGTCTCTCAGATAGTCAGAATTAGTGGCTCATTGGTGGACCGCAGAAGTTCGGATCAGTCATTTCAGTAGTCAGTCAGATAGTTGGAACCAGTCAATTTTGGAAGGTACATAGACGGCCTGTATTGCCGAGTGTGGATTAAGACGTATTGCCGAGTGTGGATTAAGACGGAGACAGCGAGCGTAGTATACTGCCTGATCAAAGCGGGAACTTAGACCTAAGCCTAAAACGAAAAGTTATCCCTCATTCTTTCATTTGAAAAGCTAACAATTCCTTTTATCAAACTCAACATGGTTTCCAAGATTTCTCTCTCCAGTTTCGTGTCGGGAGGCGTTTCTCCCTTATCTCAGGCCTAATAGCTGAGCCCACAACTCCGAAAGAAGAATCAAGATCAGCGACATCGTTGAACTTTGTGTGTGTAATTGTGTTAATTTTCGTTAATTAGGAATAAGTAAGACCGAACCAGGAAATTCCCCACTTTCGCTATTTCCTCAAAAGAAACCTCCGTACAGTTACCCTGTCTAGGTGCTGGAGCGGACCTTCGGGAAAGCAGTGTCCAATATTCGGAGACTCACCCATAGTCTGACCCCAGGTTTATCTTAGTTAATACTTGCTGATTTGTAGTTTTATTGATTTGTAGCCGGGTGATCCGTTTTGTAAGGACGGATAAAGAGTCGCACAGCACAAGCATATAGGCGCACGAGAAAGCATATAGGTATTAATTAGCAGAGTGTTGGAGACAGTGTAATAATTAGGTAATCGAGACCAAGTTTGAGAAAGAGAAGAAGAAGAGGTACCACTAAACCTTGTCCCTAAAATACATATAAATTGGGTAATATTATCCTAAATTGGGATAATATTAATAGTCAACTAAAGACGGTAACTGGCAACTCTGGTACAGTAACTGAACACTGTACTGAACTGTATTTGTATCTGTTTTTGCACAGCTTATAACGACCCCTAGTAATACCGCTTGTTGTATTATAATTGTCATTCTTTTAAAGTGTACCTATCATAACTGTATTAATCCCAATAAATAGCTGGTGTGTCGGACTTAGAGTCTTAGAGTTGCATAGAGAGGCGCGATTGTCTCTGAAGGCCAGACGCGATTGCCATGCAAGGAATTCACATCACAAGGATTGGATCAGGACTGATTAAGGTAAGTTCTGATCAGGAATTGGAAGATTCATCATCAGTCCGGCGATCAAGTCAAAGCAAGTGCTGACCCCTCTTGCTGATCTGCTGGAAGCCAGTGCATCAAACGAACTCACAAAGAAGACCCCTACAAAGGTTGGCTGCAGGGAATCTCTGATTTTGGAACACCACCTTTCGGAGATCCGGTGCCTAAGTCTGCTTCGATAAGTGGACGCGCTAACCTTCCGTGTGATCAAGTCTAAAGTGGATCGAGATTCAGATCTCGCTAGCTTCATTACACTAGCTTTACTGGCTTTAATACTGAGGGCTTGGGGGATGTGTCATTAAGATGGTGATTCCTTTTGGGCACATATTGTTGGTTGGCGGCGTAAATCAAGATGAAATTTGACGAAGCTTTCCGAAATACATTCTTTTAGCGTTCGAACACCCTCCGCGCAATCTCGATTCAAAAATTCGAGATTTCCGGTCAGGGCGGTTTTTCCCAATTTCTGAAGGTTTGGCAGCAGCTATACAGTTATGACTATATGTATTCGAAAGATCTCGTTGAGCGTCAAATTTTTGCTTTTTAAAGCAACGTTCTAGCTTTTTTCTACCGTGAGATATGGCCGATTTTCTTGTTTTGGCATCGAAAACTTGTCATTTTTGCAGAAACCAAATAATCCATCATTTCTTGAACTATGCAAGCCGTTAAATCAAGCTAAGGGCGTCGATCTGGAGATCTCATAGGGGCAAATTATCCGACGCATGATCGTCTTCCAACAACTAGGCTGCTATCATAAAAATGTAGTTTTTGCAAAAACACGTCCATTTTTTTCCAAAGATTGTATAGCATTCACCATGCACGCTGGAGGGCTGCTACCTCACAGATGTGTTTTGCACATATATACCCAGGGACGTTTTCTAGTTGCCCCGATTACTGTGCTTTCTAGCTAAAGTAATCGCTTGCCAAAGTTGGGAAAAGTAGGCAAAATACAGGTTACGCACACATTTGAGCTTATTTCTCTATAAACGAAGAGCGATTTCACAATAAATATAAAATCGACCCCAGCTATTTGATGGAGGTATCTAATGATATAACCGATGTCAGGCGAAAAAATTTACTTGAGTCTGCAAAAAATCTGGAAAATTATACTTCTTCTAAAATGTGTTAAAAATGTTATAGAAAAGCAATATTAGTTTCATGGTATGCATTAAATACAGAAAATGTCAAGCTGCATTTTGATAAAAAATGGCTTCTTAACTCCAAGTAATAAATGAGTAATAATGGTGCAAACTTTATGTGACCAAAGGGAATCACCACCTTAAGTCAGTCTGTCGTCGGACCCTCACTTGCGGATTTAAGCCGGCTTGCACCAATCGTGTTTACTTTATTCATGATTAACCCACGAATAAACTGGTGTTTACTTAAGCTCCAGTCTAAGTTTAAACTTTAAGCACTTTTACTCAAGTGGTGTTTAACTGCTGCTTAACTAAACTCGTGTTTGAATTTAAACACGACTTTGATCACGTTTTAGTTCTGCAAGCCAATCAGAATGATAAATTTGGCCAATAAAAAGGGACTTCAGTTAACAAAACTTTCAATAAACTTAAACCTGACGTTAAACTGGACGTAGTGTTGTGTACGGGCCGAGATTCGGGCTCGGGCGAGCGCGGCCCGAGAAATAATTCTTATATAATATTCAAAGATTATTCAAATATTAAAATTTTTCTGCAAGTGGGCCACCACTATTAGGCACACACAGCGGCCCATAACCGTAAGTGGTCCCCCCCCCCCGCAGACCGCAGTCAAGAGGCAGAGAGAAGAAGATCACGGACAGAAAACGTGATCCCCGACCAAGCTACCGTACGGTTATTTCAGTCACTCCCAAGGCAACTACATCCGTTTTTCCGAATGCAGCTGCCCCCCCGCATGGCAATACGTAGCAACTAGATAAGCTGAAAACTGAACTGAAAGCCCACTCGAAAGGCAAAACTGGGAAAAAGGGCTGCAGAAATGGAGTCGGTGGAATAGCGAGCACTGTATAAAGACAAGATAGTAGGAAACATACGGTCTGTTAGGAGGGTGTCCCCTCATGAATCTAAAAAATGTGAAAGTCAGTAAGGTATATATTCACTCAACGCTGAAATATTTAATGCATCCAAAAATTGCGAAGAATTATTTGATGCGTAAACTTAGCATTTTATTGTTGTGGCTAGTTGTTGAATTGATACTCGAGTGCGTTGTTGTCTGGAAAACCTGACGTAGACCACTCTGATTTGGCACCACGCATACCAATTAAATCATTTGAAGACTATTGAGCAAAGAGGGCCAACGTACAGACGATTCCAGAAAATGGGAAATAACTAGAGCTTGACGGAATAGGAAGGATTTGTAATCGCGCCGAAGGCGCTAAAATTGGGCATTTTTTAGGGTAAATTTTACAAAATTTTTCAAAAAGTCCAAATTCTTGGCGTAACGTGTTTATTATCGCGAGAAATACACGTTTATAACGGTTTTATGGACTTCTAAACTCAATATTGACCTTATTCAGGACTCACAAACATGTTGGCAATCAAGTTTTCGAGTTTAAACACACTGTCTAATGTTAAAATTGTTTAATGATTTCATGTTTTTCGACATTAGCAATGGCTGAAACTGCGATTTTTGGCATAAAAATTGAAAAAATTTTTGGGGGAGGGTCATGGAGGGGTCTCTCTGCTGCACATGTGACTCAGATTTGGTCACGTGATATATGCTAGAGAAATGAACATTCTCTTTGTTAAAGATATGGAATTTCAAACGCTGATAAATCTTTAACTTTACAACTACATATTAAAATGAAAGCTACTACATATACTACAAATTGAGGGCTATCCAGTGACATAAAAATTATAATTTGTAGTTAAATCTCTTCTGCTAACTTGACGAACGTCCAAAATTACGGGGCAGGGCCCCCCACCCCAAATCCCCGTTACACCTATGAAGCCCCCCACTAGTGGGGGGGGGGGTGGGGGGACTGGGGGAGGTCGAAAAGTGGGGGCGGGGGGGGAATAGTCTGAAAATGCCAAAAATACAGTAAAAAATAACGCCTGTTTTCTACATATACTGCTATAACTATGCTAAAAAGTGCTCCAAAATTGAGTTTGAGTACCAAAATCGATGATTTTTGAACAAAAAATTCCGGCGAAGCCGGAAAAAAGTTGAAAATTTTGACCAAAAGTCCTCAAAATTTGCCATTTTCTGGTCACCTTATAATAGTGAGTGGGGGGGAAGCCCAAAAAGTGGGGGTGGGGGTGGGGCCGAGTGGGGGGGCATAGGTGTAATTGGGGAGGGATTTGGGGGAGGGTAACCCCCTCAGCCTCAGCCTGTTTTCAAAGCACCCCAACAATTTTTGGGGGCCCCCGGTCCCCCCCCCCAACTGGGGGGGGGCAGTCAAAAGTGGCTAAAAATTGAGCATTATTAGGGTAAATTTTGCAAAAATTTTCAAAAAAAGTCCAAATTTTTGGCTTAACGTGTTTATTATCGGGAGGAATACACGTTTATAACGGTTGTATGGACTTCTAAACTCAATTTTGACCTTATTACGGACTCAGAAACATGTTGGCAATCAGGTTTTCGAGTATAAATACACTGTCTAATGTTAAAATTATTTAATGATTTCATGTTTTTCCACATTAGCAATGGCTGCTGAAAATGCGATTCTTGGCATAAAAATTGAAAAATTTTTGGGGGAGGTTTGGGGGGGGGGTCGTGGGGCGGTCTAAAAAGAGGGGCCCCATCCCAAATCCACGTTGACGTTACTCCTATGGGGGGAAGAGGTCGAGTGGGTGGGGGGAACCCGAAAATTTGGGGGCGCCCCCCCCCCAGTAAAACCCAGGGTTCGTCATCATCATCATCGGAGGTCGGATCAGGCAGGGCCTATATACGGCGGGCCAGAATCCCACTGTCGCGGAGGAAGCATAGGCATAGTTTCCCTGGAACTTTGGGTCTGGGGGGGGTAAATCTTGGCCGACCTCCGAAATGTGATGGGGGTACCCCCCCAACCCCTCCCCAGAATTCGGACCTCAGAAATTTCGAAAAATGGCCAAAAATGCAAAATTTTCTGTAATTTAGCCCTTTTTTCATCAAAATAAGGCTTGTTTTAGCCCTTTTTTCATCAAAATAAGGCTTGTTCTTAACGTTTTAGGCGTTTTAAAGCGATTTTAGGTCAAAATTTTAAAAAAAATTTTCAAAAAATGACCATTTTTCGACTAAATTTAGCTAACTTTTTGGGCCCAAAAATCGTTGGGGGGTTCGGGGGGGTAGTCAAAAGTTGGGGGAGGGTAAGTCAAAAAATCTGGGGGGGGGGTAAATTTGGTAAAAAATTTTGGGGGGATGCCCCCCCCCCAAAGGAAACTATGAGCATAGGACGGCTACCGGGGATTCCCGTAGGCAGGAAAGATTTGGGTGTGGACCAAGATGGAGAAACCGTGGTCTGGTGTGCCTGGGGCACCGTATAATAAGGTGCTCCAGATCCTCATCCCCCCCGACTGGCAATGGGGGCGTGCTGGGCTAGGGTAGGCTTTCGGGTCGAAGGTGTGTTTATCACCGGCGCACAGCAGGAGGAGGGCCCAGTAGGCCGGTTTACCAGGCCCTCCTGTCAAAAACCCAGCACGATCCAAGGGAAAGGTAGCCGTATGCTTCTTCCGGAGGACAACCTCGGTGTTGAATCCATTTGGTCAGCAGATGGCAGGGGATCTGTCTTCTGCACCAAGCCCCCCACTCATACGTGTGCTTGGGGGGGGGGGGGGGGGTTTGGGGGGGGGTTTTCACCCCCCCCAGACCTGAGCTCACCCCCCCAGAATCCGGATTTTTCCAGTAAAAAACCGGAAAAATCCGGTTTTTCGGCGGCCTTCGGCCGCCCTTCACCCCCCCCAGAACTTCCCCTCCTGCACATGTCTGCCCCCACTGCGGCAAAGCTGATTCAAAACCCAAGGTTCTAGGAATAAAATAAACAAAGCATGCAAAGATAAATGTAAATGTATATATATAAATGTTAGCAATTTAAAATGGCAATGCAGTGTAACAGCGGAGTTTGCACGGTCAATGGTTATTAATGCTGACTTTGTATGGCTGAAAACCGTACAATGTCAGCATTGTATATATACATATATATATACGTATATATACGTACAATGCTGACATTGTACAAAAATGCTATACAATGCTGACATTGTACGATTGCGGACTTTGTACGTAACATATATATATATACATGTATATTATTGTCGCCCTCTCTGCCTCTCAGCAAATTTTTTCGGACTTTGAACATTTTGGAAATTTTGGACCCAACATGGGGGTCAGACTCGGTCAAATTTGGGGGGTCACCCTGAAATACTGGAACGACATAGCCCAAAACGGATTACAGTTTCACAGAATATATGTCTCGACTCGAACTTCACGATGGTGTATGCAATTTGGCTCTAGTGCCTGTGGTGCGACCTGAGATTCGGCGGGAAAAACCCAATTTTCAAAATGAAATTTTCTAACCATTAGCAGCAAAGGAAAAATTCATGCATTTCTTAACGCCACAGAACCTCCGGATCCATATGGTATTGATTTTACCTAGGATCGACCTGCTACATATGTGTGGCCCAGGTGGCCAAAATCTGACATGGTGCCATTTCAAGCCAAATTTTTTAATTTCGTCAAAATCGCCATTTTTTTCACCTAGGGAGGTCGGGTTTGGTTTTATATAAATGCAATAAAAACATGATGTCCATAGTCGGCTTTACCTGGCCTCTCAAAACTTTGTCTGTAGGGGTTTTCTGGTCCGCCCAGCTCATTTCCGTTTTGCCCGTTTTGCCGTCTGACCCACCCATCTTTCTGGGTTGGTTCCACTGCGGTTGCGGTCTGGAGGGTCCGGCCAGTACCGACTTCGGGGCGGAATACCTTATAGGAAGAACTGTACGTAGCCTCTCAAAACTGTAGCCGTTTTCTGATGCCCTGAGCTCATTCCTGCTGTCTGTTTTGCTCTACGACCCACCCATTTTGCTGGGCTGGTTCCACTTGACCGTCTGGGGGGACAGGTGGTTAAAAATAAAATTTTTAAAAAGTGGTCAAATTTTTGTGTCAAATGAAAACCCTAAGTAAGTGGAGCAACTTTTGTCATAGAACTTCGTACACAAAATGGCAATGCAACAAGAGTGCTCGAAAATTGTGTTCTAGCACCAAATGGACAATTTTAGACCAAAACATTCCTGCGAAAATTTTTTTGAAACTTTTGACCTAAAAACCTAAAAATGTGGCACTGTAGTATTGGCTTATTTTAGCGAGTTGGGAGAACCAGGGGAGTGAACCAAAAATGGGAGGCACCCCCATTAACTCTCTCTTGGCACCAAAATAAGTCCGGTTTAACCATCTTGTCACTTATAGCAAGCTTAACAAAAAATCACCCCGCCCTGACTCACAGGAAAGTCGCAGAGACACAATTTTTGGCGTGGTGATAGCTAGTGATGGGCACTGGATATCCGGATAATTTTTATATCGGGATAATATCCGATTTGAGAAAAATATCCGTATATATACATTGCTGACAAAGTAATGAAAAATTAGCAAATTTTTGCCAAAAATTTCGAAAATTTTAAGATATTTTTCAAAAATTTCTCGGAAAATATTTTTAAAACCAAGGTTCTGACTTGGCTGTTTGATAGAAATTCACAGCATATATACCGAAAAATTGGCAGAAAATTCAAAGTTTAACTGCAAAATCGCAAAATTTTCTTGAAGTTCAATTTGGAATAGGCGGATAACCGGATATCCGTTAACGCAAAATAGGCGGATAACCGGATATGAAAAATATCCGGTGCCCATCCACACATCTCGACATTACAACCTGTGAGTTTGAGCCCCTAGCCCCTCTCCATGCGTTCAGGGCAGACCTTTAAGTGAGGGTACCCAAAACTGACCTCAAAAACGTTCATGACCGAAGTTCGAATTTCGGCTGCTATTTTCTAAGGGGAAACCCTAGGCAACCCATATTGTTCATATGACATGTCCTGACTGTGCGCTATCGATTCATATATAGAAGTTCCCAGTCGGACCTCTGAGCCGTCCTGGGGTGGGTGAGTTTTTTTGTTAAAATTTTAACAAAAAAAACAATTTCATATTTTGTTACTGACGCCGGAACAGCAGCTAGAGCAAAACTAACGTCAAATTCGAGCTCAGCGACCTCGGAAACCCTTATATATACCCGTTGTTTTTGAGGTTGCCTGATACTTCTGGGAGCCCAACCAGATAACCAGTCAAGCCTGAACCGTCCGACCGTAAACGTGATTCCAGAAGCCAGTATTAGCCTATAGTTACCTAAAAACTAATGCCAAATTTGCATTCTGCGCACTAGAAAGCCCCCTAGGGAGTGTTTGTAGCCACTTTGGGCTGTCCAGTTGGCACCTGGAGGGTCCGGCAGGGGTCACGTGACCGTAGGTCATACCTACCCCACCAACATACGAAGTCCTAAGTTTCTCTACCAAAATGTCTGGAAATACGTTATAATCACTCACAAACACGAAAAAAAACAACGATTTAGCCTTTAAAATGGCATTTTAGAGCCACTTGGCCTCATACTGGACGCTGCCGTGGCATATCAGTGACCACTAAGCCTTCGGCGGGGTCAGTTGCCCAAATTGGAACACTAGGTTAGCGGTTTTGGCTTTTAAATACGTTATTCAGTGCGCTCTATCTAAAACTGGTGAGAAAGCGTTGCTAGCTGCTTTCTGGGATCCGATCCGCCACTGATTTTTTTTGTTAAACCTTTAACAAAAAAACACATTTTCGTCTACTGCAACTTACTGGTAGATCGCAGAGCAACGAAACTGGGGTGGTTTAAAGCTTAGCCCAAGACCTATCCATGGGTCCTCAAAGTAATTGATTTGGTTTAGTTTTGCGAAAGTTACAGCCGAAAAACCGAATTTTGACCTTTTTTGTTAAGCTTGCTATACAACCTGTCTCTCCCATGTAAACATATATTATATATGTATTCCTTCTTAATATATATATTAATTAACCAAATATTCATATATTGCATTTTTCATGCTCCATTGGGCCATTTTTATTCTTGTATCGGACTTTGTGTTCAGTCAATCAGTTAGTCTGCAAATCCATTGACTTCAAAACAATTATATAACATATATATATATTTGTAAAGATAACTTGTATTTTCAGGTTTGCATTACGTTCAGAAGTGAAGTTTTCTTTGGCTTCTATTTATTGGCAATGTCGAAGGCGTTAAACTTTGCCTATAACCTGACTGTCAGACGATGGTCAACTTTTATAGCGACCAGTCTGTTTGGCGCCATGCTTCTGGAACAATTCGCTGATAAGTTTGGAACTTATCTTTTTGAGTCAGCTAATGAAGGAGTGAGTTATCCATTTATTATTTGCTACAGTATATTATATATGTGGGACTGAGGGGCGTATCCAGGTTTAAGGCAGCTTTGACATCGGAAATAGCTCAGGGCCCCAGAAAACTCCTATGCAACGTTTGGAGAGGTTAATCGAAAGTGCATAATAACTGAGAGTGTGACAAGCGTCACGCTGTTAATTGTAAGACAGTAAACATAGTCCTGCACTACTACCTCCCCACAACTACGAACACAGTATGCAATTGTGTCTTCTTTTTTCTTGGCGGCAATCGAATCATATCTATATAGAGAGCCTTTACATCTACGCCCAACACACGTCTGGCGAATGTACTTTGTTCACCAAGGTGCTCAGTTGTAGGGTATTCAGCCGTTGTTGGTTAGATCTTTTCATCCGTAGTTATTTTCCTGATGATTTTCTAAAATAGTCTGGATATCTGTTGCTTAGTACTAATCGAGAGTAGTAGACATGTGTTTTATGCAATGGTCTTTGTTTCAGAAACTGTGGAAAGACATAAAGCATAAATACGAATAAGATGTTTGCACTTAGCAGTGCGTCGGTGGATTTTCCAACCCCGATTGAGAAACTATTTAAACCTTCCTTGTTTCTGTGAAGCTATTTTCCCTCAAGGACTGTAGGACTCTTGTTGGTCCTTCTGGGACGGAATATTATTAAATATCACTGTTTGAAGAGTTGCAGTGTAATAATATTATATATTAGGAATTGCTTAATTTGATTCCTGGTAGATATACTTTGGTTTTGCTTGATGTTGAAATTGATACCTTAATTCTTAATTCTAGAAATATATACTTAGAAAATTTGCTTTTGTGTTATGCATTAAAATGATATATTTGGGCAAATTTTAGTTATTTTCGTTCCTAAAGGTGTATAATATGCCATTGTTTTTGTTTCCTGCTTTCATAGTCGTGTAATTTTTGTAGCATTAAACCCGATGAGTGTTTTTGTTGAAATGTAGTTGGTTTGGACTTCTTGCTCGAACATTTACCAACAGTGGCATTCAAGAATCTACTGTTTTCTGGCGCTGGGTTCCTGGCAACTTAAACTGGAACCTGAAATTGTAGTTAATTGAGCTGAATTAGTTGAATTGAATCATGAAAATTCGTACGTATATATACAAAATTTTGAAATGTACGCTTTCATTCATAAATTCATTCACGCATTCATAAATACGTAAATAGGCATGGGGTGGAGAAGGCCCCCATGTGTCTGCTTCTGTCTGCATATAGATTCAAAGCCATTTGATTAAAATATTCACAGACACTTGAGCAATCATGGCGGGTGTCTGGTTCTTAAAATAAAAGCTACAGCTTAAGGTTCTGGTTTCCTTTCGAGTAGTGATTGTTGAAACGTTACAACTTTCTCAATTTTTGGAGTTGGGAAGAAATTTATACATTTTAAAGCTAATTGGTTCTGGTTGGAACTGGAACCGAACCGGACCGGAAGGATTTTTAGAACCGGAACCGGTAGGATTTGGAACCGGCCGGTTCCACGCTTAAAAATTGGGGTATCGGAAATGAACTATTTTTTGCAAGAGCTTAAACTTTGCATAGCCGGATTGTAGTTGCCATTAATATTGTCTTTTTCAAAAAAATTTGAAACCAAAAATCTAGTTTGAGTCGAAACAACAAATTTAGACTTGAGAGTAGTGATGTGGATTGGATCGGCGGATCGGATCGGCTTGATTTTTCCGGATCGCCGATCCGGCAAATGAGGCAAAATTTGGAAATTGTACCAATTTTTACAACATTGCAAAATTTCTAATTTCTTCGAAGAAATTTTTAAAAATTTTATCTGAATTTTGTTCGAATGTCGAATTTTCAGTTGATAATGTTTTATTTTTTCTTTGGGTAAATATCTTTTATATGTACACATAATAACAGTTAAATGGAATTAATCGATCATCTATTAATTAAATTTTGGACAGTCTGCTCCGCTTATTAAATTCAGTAACGCTGAGAGAGTACTCATTCTGGTATAATCACAAGTTCTTCGTTCTCAGAAAATGAAAAGAAAGTTTTTCGCCCAAGGGCGTTGGCTCGGAAATGGACGCAGAAGTCTGCAAAAATTACTGGACGCATTTTTGCATTGCTATTGTACGAGCAAAATTGTGTTTTTAAACTTCGGTTGTTTATTGCAACTTGCCTTTAGAGCAAACCCCAAGAATATATTCTTTAAAATCGACCTGAACTGGAATTTAGAATAACTTGCATATCCCGATTGAATTACTGAAAGTATTTAATATTAATATTATTTAGTTAATTTATTAATATTTAATTTCTCCAAAATTTTAGCGCATTCAAAATTTTGTTTCCATGATCGAATGCAGCTGTTCCAGCTGAATATTTTAGCAGTTCCATTTAAATTATAGGGTATTATTTGAAAGCTATTGATTAACTATGCTTAGAACCAATACCTGAAAATGTACCAGTTTCTACGATTTCGCTGCTCATAGATAAGGAAAATTTTTCCACCCGCAGAAGGGCACATTTCTAGGACCTAGTTGTCACGAAAGTTGTTCAGCTCGTCAAGACATTTCGACTTCTAGTGATTGGGTAATGGAAAACATTAAGATATCCGGAAAATCCTGTTTTCGTGAATTCGAGAAACGAGCGCATTTATGGGAATTGATTGTATTACAAAACATGTTCAGTTCGTCAGGAGCTTATAAATGATAGCCAAATCGTGGGAATTAAACATTTAAAATTCGGAAATTACAAAAACTGGAAAAATGGTAATTTGGGTTCTTTAGTGACAAATGTTGTAAGAGCAAAAATATGCGGCGGAACCGTCTTTATTTGATCACGGATCATCATTCTGTATCTGACAAAATTTTAAATAAGATTGACATGCGACGTTTGATCAAGAGTATTGTAAAATACTGGGAAATGGGAAGATCGTAGCAATTTAAGGGGGGTCCATTTTTGGGCCATTTTTCCGACTTTCTCCGATCTCGCTGGTTTTATTTTATTGTCTAAATGCTATATTTTAACGAGTTTTTAAAATTAAAGTCGTAACTCTTGTGGTTCTTGAGTAATTTCACCTCAAATTTGAGATTTCTTGTGTTAAACAGGAAATTTTAAAAGTTGTCATTTTTTAACGTGCGCCAAAAAATCTCCCGACAAACGTTGATGAATCTGGACAAATTATACATTAAAATAACGCTTTAAACTGCGGTACCCTGGAACTAGAATTGTAATTTAGGCCTTTAAGTTTTTAATTAATTTTTGAAGAATTAAAATTTAACACTACTTGAGCATCAAGTCAAATTTTAATCATTTAATAAGTGGAATTGGAATAATATTCATTTCGTTTTCAGAACTGCTTTGTCAGTTTGACTGTAATAAGCCTTGCAGGGGGCCAGCATCAAATATTAACTAATGTTAAACTAGTAACAACAAATTTTGTATTTGAAACCGGGAACCGGAAACTAGAACCTTAATCGGTACCCTTAGAACCGCAACCCATACCGGTTTTGAAAACTGGAACCGTGCCCAAATCTTAGACTTAACCGTTAGAAACAGCTCAATTGCTCTCAAAGCAAAAATGTTCATTTTGGTGCACTCATTTTAAGCCATTACAATCAATCCGACTGCTAATTGAAAGAACAATGCGAAAAACTATGAAGAACTTTCTTATCTTTTCACCTAAAAATACGAGACTGGTCCCACATTGTTAAAGAGCACGAAATGAGTTAATCTGCAAGTTTTAGTTAGTTTCGCAAAAGGATTGAAGCAGTGAGAGTGAAAAATACTGCTAAGAACCTCAGAGGCCTTATAACTGAGCTAAGTTCAAGCCTAGCATGCTGATGCTAATTAATTTGAAGATTATATAATTTTTAAACTAAGATACGGATGGTGATTATGGACCTTTCTTCTGTCCTGACTGATGCGTTGCTATCCCAGCGACTCTTTTTATGCAGTAGTTGGAAAATAAGAAAATTGTGCGGGTCGAGCCGGTTTTCTACGGATAAGATGCCCAACCCTTGTTGAAGGTTCTTCACTTTGTAAAGTTAGCAAGAGTACATAATAATTAGGAGTGTGACAAGCGACACCAGAGATGAAACCGGGTCACCGGGTCAGGAGCTCTGACCCGGTCTTGATTTATTATTGGGGGATTTCTTATTGGGGGAATTTTTTTGCTGATATGTCATATCTTTCAGAGTTTTTACCAGTTTTTGCCAACTGAAACCTTCAATAATTACTCAAAAAACTAGCAACAGAAATATTCTTAGCATAATCGCGTAGGTTTTTTAAATGCTTGTCGCTGTAACAGTGTTCTCATAATATTTGTAATGTCATGTCAAGCTTAGATAGGTTTGAAACTACCATGATTGCGTTGAATCTTAACTAGAAAATGAATATTATTACATGGGCACTGAGAGTCAGAAATTTTTAGTTTAAAATCTAACCATGCTCCATCTAGTATCTACTGTAAGTGATTTTTCGCTGATTCTATCATTTTTGGAGAAGGGGTTCAGGCTGTGTGTTTCAAATCTCGGTAAGAAGAAAAATGTCAGCAAAACAAGGTTTACAGTTTCTGAGTTTTGCTTTGCATTTTTTTGCTATTGTTATGGCTTACTATCTTTAGGTACTAATGGACTTGTGATTTTATTCATAAAATATATTATCTGAATCCTAGCCATAAGCAAGAATATTTCATCTCCGCTGAGTGAAACCTCAACCATACAACTAAACAAAATATTTTACTAAAATATATAATGATAAAACACAAAAGTGCTAACGTTAAGCTGCTCTATAATTAGAATTAGATGATGTGATGTGATGATTTGGCAAAATATTTGGCTCCAATTTGTTTGATTCAAACATTTATGTAGTTTACTTCATATAATATTGAATGCGAAATCGTGCAAATCAGTTTTGATACTTACAATTTTTACTTACAATATTTACATACTTTCCAACGTGGAAAGCAAAAATTTTGCCCAACTGCTTTGTTTGGACACCAAAAATGTCCAAAAAGGCAAAAACACTCGCCCCACACCAATATAAGTATTTTTAATTTTTCCAAGCTTAAACCTGAATTTTCAGAAATACCGGGTCACCGGGTCAGGGGTCGACCGGGTCACCGGGTCAGCAAATAGTGACCCGGTTTCATCTCTGAGCGACACGCTCCTAGTCGACATGATCTGCACGATAACGGTTGACCCCCCACCCCAATTAGTCCCACCACTTTAAAGCAATTTACACGCTATGCTTGTGACCTGAAGCTCGCAACAAAAACACCTTGGATTAAATGAAATTGAAGAAGCGGCGGTGATTTAGAAGATAAGTTTTGATTTTGTTTTGTAGGTTTAAAGTAAAATTGTTCTGATTCCCCTTAATATTGATTTCTGTCAATTAATCACAGGACTTGCCACATAAACAAACAGTGCTACTTTGGAATCTTAAAGTTTACATTTGCAGTTTGGTCTATATTGGTATCAATTGTAATTGTGAATTGAATTTAATTTAAACTATTCCATTGCAGCAAAGGTCTTCGCTAAACCTGTCGCTAAACCTATTGTTAGAAATCTCTGTGGAACTACCGTCCATTAGGGCTTCCAATGGGTGGTGGAACCAGGGGCCATATAATGCGTGCGCGACAGATCATCACCGATAACGGCAGCAATAATTTAGGAGCCCCCCTCCCTCGCCAGGGGTTATCAGGCGAGCGGTAAAGTTCAAGCTAAAGTATTAAAGTTAAGTTATTAAGTTTTAAACTTGGTGTGAATATGCCGGGACAACCTGGTTTGGTGTAGTAACAAATATAGGGGGTGAAAAAGGTCCCTCTGTGTTTGATACTGCACTGTAACCAGCAAGTGCTTAGAATTGGAAGGAGCCGGTCTGCTAAAACTTTGGAAGCGTTGGCAGCAATCAAAACTGGCGAACCAATTGAAACCATTAATGGTAACTTTAACATTCAGTACTGAGTCTGAATCTTAAATTTTAATGATGGACACATTTCTAACTTTAAATACGGACTTTTCATCACTATCCTATCTGAGTGCTCGCAATTCCCTTCCGAATCCCTTTCTGCAGCCATTTTTTTGATTCCCCAAGCTCTCGAGCAAGCTATGGTAGTTTTCAGCCATCCTAGTTGTGCTTGACATGCGGGGGTCAGTGGTGGTTGGTCAGACAACCACTGTTGACCTGGGTGCAACTGAAATAACCGTACGTCTGACTGGCTTGGGGGTCATGTTTCTGTCCTTGACCTTCGCTTCTCCGCTTCTCGTCCGTTTTTCTTTACACGGTCTGCGGAGAGCAGCAACATAATGGCCACATTGTGTGCCGCTGTTGTTGGGCCCTTCCCAAAAAAAAAAAAAAAAAAAAAAAAAAAAATGAAATTGTTTTTGAGCGTAGGCATAGCGTGAAATTCTTTGAAGTGAGGGATATGATTTGTGGGAGAGGTCAGCCGTTATGTCCTAGACCGTGTCGCAAAAACCTATTAACTAAGAGCTTGACACTTGCCACACTTAGTTGTGTACTTTTAAAGCTAGTAACAGTAAGCCTCTGTTAAGTTTGACCACCGTTTTATCCAGGATCATTCATTATTGAAACGCGGTGTGCGAGTCTTGAACGCAGCCTATTTAGTGTACTGTTGTCGTTCAGTGACATGAAAAAGAAACTAACCAACTAAAAACCCTTGTATAGTTTATTGACAATCATTTATTGATGAAAACAGTCATGCTAACAACAGAATTTACGACAGAAATAAAAATCAGAAATGTTACAACAAATTCATATACTATCAATTATCAAACAATAGCCACCGATTCCATACTAACATACACATCAACCAGAACCCTGACTTCTACCCGGTTCAGAATTGTTGAGCGGCGTGGCGTAGAGTCCCCCGGATGTGGAAAAAACTCGAGGGCCTCCGGGACCCCCACCATGGTGTTCCGTAACCGGAGGTGGGGTGTTGATTAATCCGGCCCGGGGAGGACGCACTGCAGTCGCCGCTGGACCGACACCGGAAATGCCTCCATTGTAGACAACAGAACTGGCTGGTGGGGGAGCTGCAGAAGCAGCAGGCTCATGGGCACCATGAGGGGTGCTGGTGGAAGTGGGAGTCCCACCCTCTCCTCCAGACGGAGATGGACCAGTAGCGGTGGAAAATCGGCTTATACGACCTAAAAATAGGCACAAACAGAGAAAATCATCAAATGAGTAATAATCACAATTTAAGTTGTTGAAATCATGTGGCACTGTTTCAAAACTAGAAGAGTACAGTTTGTAGAGGAAGGTATAATCACTATTAAGGCACCAGTCCAGTATTCTGCTCACTTCACTGGTGGTAACGAATCAGTTACAAACAGCAATGACTAACTTACCAGTCGATATGATGCTAGTTCCAACGTTAGCATCCGGTGGTTGTTGTTGTTGTTGTTGTTGTTGAACAGACGTAGGAGGTGGCGCAGCTGTCGTAACGATGGTTGCCGTCGCGGCAGGTGGTACGGTAACAGAACTACCTGTGACAGTAACCCCTCCAGGTGGTGGCACGTTGGGCGGCGGGGTGGCCAGATTAATTGGACCCTGTGACGTTTGAACGATCATGGGAGGAGTGGCCTGTTGCTGCTGTTTCTGAAACTGTTCCATCATCTTCTGCATCATCATCATCTGTGGGGGCACAGTACCGCCTAGAACGCAAAATTAAAGCTGCAGAAAATATGAATGAAGGAGGTCATTAAAATAAAAGTATTACTGGTATGAAAAATTTATGAGCGTTTTCAATGCGCTTTACAATTACAAACGAACAACCAATCCCATTTTCAGCTCAATGAACGTAAAAAAACGGCAAAACATTAGATCACCTGGTGCTGTGGTCATCTTTTGCTGTTGTTGTTGAAAAAATGACATCATCATTTTCTGAAAGTCCGCTGGGTTGGCGGTAGCGCTGCCTCCCGCCCCTGCAGGTGCTGCTGCTCCAGTGGTCATTTTTTGCTGCAGCATGAAGGTCTGCATCTTTTTGACCATCTCCATCATTTGAGGGGGCAGGGGCATTCTGGGGGCGCCCCCGCGTCCGCCCCCCATTTGAAACAGCCGCTGCATCATGGCCATAGGATTGGCAGCGGTTCCAGGCGCCCCTCCGCTTCCCATCATTTTCATCAGCATCGGATTCTGACTCATCATATTGCCTGAAGCAGAGCATAAATAATAATGATCTAGAGTATACTTAAGAAAATAATTGAGAATAGGAAACATTAACAGCTTTTGCGGCTCACCAGATAACAAATTCCATTAATAGGACCCTTCTTCTCAGAAACAAACTGAAGTCGAAAGCATAGTGCCGTTGAAAACGCAAACTTGATTAGTACAATTTAAATAACGTCACTTTCTCGACAGGAAACTCTATCCAGGTTTTTGATAAAAGGGTTAAAAATAAAGAGTCTGTCAAAAAGACTCATTGATAGGTTAACGCAGGGGCTATGGGGGGGTCCAAGCCCCTCCCCCCAACCCGGACAAGGAACAAGCTCTACCGCCATCAGGGCCAATGGGCAAGGAAATATTGGGCAAGAGGTAACCAGAAAGCTTCGCAAGATTTCTTTTACTAAAATTTCTTAATTTCCCCGAAAAATCGATCAAAATTTTGAATTTTTTCTAAAAATTACTTTTTTTCAAATTCTTCAAAAATTATGAACTTATATTATTGGCGTTAATTTATGCTTATGCTACAAGTCCCCCTCAAAAATATATAATGGTTCGAGATACAAGCACCCTCAGAATTTTCTTGGGACAAGCACCCCCCCCCAGGATACGACCCTAAGTTGATGTTGGACTCATTACTAAAAGACTGGGACTTACTCATAGCCGAGGCCATAGCGGTCATGGGATTGGCAGCTGAGGGCATGGCCCCAGCTCCTGTCAAAGCCGCTGTCCCTCCCAATTTCTTCTCCTCCGATTTTTTGGACTTGGAGGGTTTAGAGGAACCACTGTCACGTCTGGATTTCTTCTTCTTCGATTTGGACTTCTAGAAAATTTTAGCTTTTAAAAGTTTATTTACAAAATAAAAAAAGGAAGAATTAAGTTACCGTTTCAACACGACATCACCAAAAAGGAAACATGTTTCCAAACAGTGTTTCCTACGGTTTCGGTTCTAGAGGAACCGGCAACAGCGCTAACTTAAACCCTACTAAAAATAATGCTATACAACAAAATAAGAACCGACCCGGATAATTAATTTTGACGAAAGGTAAAGCTTTTCACAGCACTGCCTTAACTACCAGGCGAGATAACTACTCCACTACCAGGCGAGATTTCTATCTATGCCGTTACATTTTCAGAAAATTATTTATTGAACAAAAACAAGCTTTATTATGTTATATATAC
This sequence comes from Trissonchulus latispiculum, assembly GCA_030248195.1. Lineage (NCBI taxonomy): Eukaryota > Metazoa > Nematoda > Enoplea > Enoplida > Ironidae > Trissonchulus > Trissonchulus latispiculum. The sequence goes on from JASAND010026866.1 coordinate 23,224, forward strand.
CTTTTTATGAGATGACGCTTTGGTTCCCTCATTGTCAGAGACTTCACTGGACGTGGGCGTGGAGGGCTCCCCCTGGCGACTCTTTCGTTTTCTTGATTCCTTTTTGTCACCTGAAGACAAACAGAAGAAACCACTACAAAGGTCGACTGATGGCACAAAACAAAACAAAATGCTGATTCAGGATTTCAGGCTTATTCTACATAAACACTAAACTGGGACGGGTGGTTATAAATTCATGTTCCAAAAATGAATCGCAGGGGAAATAATGAGCAGAAACCAAAGCAAAGAAGAAAAATTCAATCATGCTGGCTCGGCGCGCTCATCCGTTCACCACCCTGCCAGATTGATACTAGTAATTCGGCGGACTTCATCAAAGGCTTTCAGACATTCAAAACCGGTTGGCTACCACTAATCAATGTCGTAGACTTCAAAAGTAACCCCAAACTCACTGGCTGAAACGGCTTTAGCAGCCCCTTTTTGGTCGTCATCATCATCGTCATCGTCTTCGTCATCGTTGTCTGGCTGGGAACCGGCACCCCCCGAGCCCATCCCAGAGAGAAGGGCGCCCACACCCATCAGCCCCGTCACAGCCTTCTTCTCACGACCCTTCAGTCGTTTCCGTTTTCTCTCCGGTACTGGGACATAGTTCTCAGCACCGCCAGGCACCTCCACAACAACTGAAATTAGGAAAAACTATTTTAACCATGGAGTTATGTACACCAACATAAGGTGTCCTATTTTTGAAGCGGATTGCGCAGAGGATGTTTCTAACGCTAAATCGAATTTCAACTTGACTTGGGATACCAATAAGCCCAAAATGAATCACCACCATAAATTAAAATGCAATGTCAGGCAACCGAATTTTTATTTAGACGATGGATTAAAACAAGAAAGATCATCTACCATCTTGATCAGGTTTGATGCGTTTGCTTGATTTCTTCTTGGCACCATGGACTAAAGCACGAAAAGACTAGATTTAAAAAGCTTACAAAATAAATAACGAAAAATTCATAAAATTAGGATAGATAACAGGCAAATAGTCCCTTCAATCAAAAGTTTGCCAAAGTGGTTTCAAAACCTGAAAACAGCAAACCGGAAACACCCAAAGACAAAGAAACCTTCAAGATTTGTAAAGGTTTCCATTTGAGGCTCCCCTCAAAAGATTGGAGTTCTGACAATTTTATTTTATCTTACTTATTTTATCTTTACATAAAAAGATTTCATCAACATAGAATCGAAGTTAAGAATTCTGCATATTTATATACACGTTCTTGTGGAATATAATCTGGCAATCTGCACACTAAAATGACAACATTCTCTTCAAATTTATTCCTCAAGTGTTGTTGAGTACTGAACAAGCACACTGTAGTTAAACATTTTCCGTGCAAGCTGATCTAGCAGTGGACTTATTTATATCTTTTTTAATTAAACCCGAGTAAAGACTTACCCTGGACTGCACCAACCTAAGTTTCAGAATAGCTGCGGAATAGCATAAGACTAAGTCCTATTTTTGAATGGAAAACTAAAGTCTGACCAAAAAATGTAGGGAGCGAAATTGTTTTGTTTATACTGAACTACCGGTACATTTTTGCTGCAGCAATGTATATATTTTCTGAACCGTCATGGCATGAACTTTCTTTTGGTTGAAAAAAATTCTGAAAAATTAATTAATTAGAAGCCGATTTTTTAAGTTTTGAAAGATCAGTAGAAACCAGGGACTAGCCATTCGGTGGAAAATTAGCCCATGTCCCAAACATATTGAATCCCGAATATCAGCTGATTTCGTCAAAAATTGCGATAGTTATTCAATTTTTTCGATTTTCAAAATCCTTTGATATTTGCCACTTTTCCAATTTTGACTGGCCATTACTCGCGACTCACTCAATTCAAAAAATTTTTAATTGCATTTTCAGGACCGCTTACGCGTCAGCTTTCATGTGATTTATGTGGTTTTTCAAAATTTGAAAATCAATTTTTTCGAAAAATACCACTTTTTGACCCAGAATTTCGACAAGGCGAATCCAGCAAAAGTGGGTAAAAATAACATTATCATAAAGTTTCATCTGAGCTGAATCCAACGATGTAAAGTTTTTGTAGGTACGGCTTAAATTGCCCCAGCAACGAATTTTTAAACAATTTCCTATTTCAGCTGATTTCTGACAAGTTGCGCTATATTGTGCATTGATTTGCCGCAAATAGTGTAAACTAGCCAAAAACCGGCTAAAAAGCGAAATTGTTTAAAAATTCGTTGCGGATGCAATCGTAGCGACGAAAACTTTATATCGTTGGATTCAGCTCAGATTAAACTTCATGATAATATTATTTTTACCCACTTCTGCTGGATTTGAATTGTCGAATTTTTGGGTCAAAAAGTGGTATTTTTCGAAAAAATCGATTTTCCAATTTTGAAAAACCACATAATATCACATGAAAGCTGACACGTAAGCGGTCCTGAAAATCCAATTAAAAATTTTTTGCATTGAGTGAGTCGCGAGTAATAGCCAGTCAAAGTTGGAAAAGCGGCAAAGATCAAAGGATTTTGAAAATCGAAAAAATTGAATAACTATCGCAATTTTTGACGAAATCAGCTAATATTCGGGATTCAATATGTTTGGGACATGGGCTAATTTTCCACCGAACGGCTAGTTCCTGGCTTCTACTGATCTTTCAAAACTTAAAAAATTGGCTTCTTTTGATGAATTTTAATTTTTAAAAAAAATTTTTCAACCAAAAGAAAGTTCTTGCCATGACGGTTCAGAAAATATATACATTGCTGCAGCAAAAATGTACCGGTAGTTCAGTATAAACAAAACAATTTCGTTCCCTACATTTTTTGGTCAGACTTTAGTAGTTAGTCTTCTACTATTCCGGAGCCATTCTTAAACTTTTTTGGTGCAGTCCACGGTTAGTTTGCTGGAAGAAATACAAATACCATTAGATTGATGCGATATTTCTTCATCAATTTCTTCACCTTCTTCCAAAGAGTTACTGAATCGACGGGCCTGCTTCGGAGCAGGCGATTTCTGTTGCAATTGCTGCTGTTGTTGCTGCTGCTGCTGTTGCTGACGCTTCTCAGAAAGTTTCAACTCACTTAAAAACAGAAATACAAAAAAGCAAATTAAAAATTTACTTAGATTACAGAAAGAAAAAAACCGTGACAACGTCTTATCATAAACTCATACAATTTCTATGTAATGCTTAAACAATGTTTTAAATTTTATTACTCCAATGCAGAATTCAGGTTACGTTTGCTAAACGCTCAATAATTATTATTGTGAATTTATTTCTGCGGAAAAAGTATTTGGTACGTGAATTCGTTTTATTAGATAAGGAATAACTCCAAAGAAGCAATCAATATTACGGCTTACAATGTAGCTTTGGCATGACGTGCCATAGATCCCGGCCTTAGGTTGGGTCTCCAGTCGCTAAAACATAAGACGATAATTAAGTACTACCCAGGGAAATTCGAATTAATTTTGAACAAAACAAACGAAAAATCTAGTTTTCCAAAACATTTGTCGTATTCATATACGACTGGCGCAGTCCGCATAGAAGAATGGAACTGAAAAAACTCACTACTTGTATTATAGATTAAATAAAACTGTTATCCAATCAGAAAAAAAGCGCAACAGCCAGCACAGGCCTGTTGACCCAGCACTTCCCGCTTTGGAAGATCTCTGGCTCTAAACTAAAGAGATAGCCCTTGGTTGGAGCCGCAAACCGTCATTTTGGAGAATCAATGGAGTTGGCGTCAGCTTCATTGATTTCGTTTATGGGAGAGCTTACACACCATTAACTATACCTAGGGCAAGATGTTTCCGATGGAGGCGGAAGGACGGAAAGGGAAAGGGAGATTTTGTTTTCAGTAAATAAAATCTTCTTTTTCACACTCAGTACGTAACGTTAGGCTAATTGAATAAAATCCAGCAAATAGGACGAATTAATTTACTTTATCAGATTAGTGAGATGCTGATGAAGCCACTGACTGTTGGCCTCATTTCGAGCCAACTCCAAGCATTCCAGCATGGCTTTGGTCAGGTTGTGCTCTGGAATCTGACCAATTTCGCGAGTAATCTGAAATGAATGAACACTATAAGAATTTGGTAAACAAATTGATAAAAATTTGCAATCACAGTATATCCGAGCCAATCAAGAAAAATGCCTAAAAATAGCTATTTTTTGCTGCTGAGCTAAAAATTAACTTTTTTAACTTAAATTTAAGCTTAAAATAGCTAAAAAATGCTTAAAAATGTGTAAAAATCCGGAGAAGCCGGAAAAATTTTTCAAAATTTATATACCCTCAAAACCCTATTTTTCCGGGCACTTTAAAGTTCTGGGGGGAAGGCCCGAATCCTGGGGGGGCGACCCAAGTCTGAGGGGGGACGAAATTCTGGGGGGGCACCCCCCCCCCTGTAGGAAAAAGCCAGATTATGGACACGCTTTCAACCAAGAATACATAATAACTAAGAGTGTGACAAGCGTCAAACTCTTAGTTATTAGGCTTGCGACATCATCTGCACGATAACGGCTGACCCCCCCCCACAAATTAGACCCACCACTTCAAAGAAATTCGCACACTATGTTTGTGTTCTAAAGCTCAAAAATACAACTAGTCAATTGGCTGGGCGCCTACTGGGCGTTTAAGAAAAAATAGGAAAAAATATAGGAATTTTTCGCGAAAAAATAGGAAAATATAGGAATTTTTCTAGCAAAAAATAGGAAAATATAGGAATTTCTCCAGCGCAAATATGCTGTCAATTTTGGCAAAATTTCGCAAAATTTCAACTACATAAATGTCAGTAACGACCTAGACTTATTATACGGAATTTTTCAAGAGGGAACTTGAGGGGATTTTCAAAAATTTTCTAAACATATGTGAACATTTTTATGACATCATGGATAAAGTTCGCGGATAAAGTTCGATTTCAGTGAAACGGCAGAAATCAAGTATATACATTAGTGATGGGCACCGGATATTTTTTCATATCCGGATATCCGCCTATTTTGCGTTAACGGATATCCGGATATCCGGTTATCATATCAGCCTATTCCAAAATTAACCTCAAGAAAAATTTTCTATTTTGCTCTTAAATTTTCAATTCTTCTGTCAATTTTTAGGCAGGCTGTGAATGTCTATCATGCAACCAAGCTGCAACCATGGTTTCAAAAATAATTTCAAAAAAATTTTTGAAAAATATTTTTAAAATTTTGAAATTTTTGTCAAAAAAATAGGAAAATATAGGAATTTTAGGCAAAAATAGGAATATTTGAAAAATATAGGAAAAAATAGGAAAAAAAGGAATAGTAGGCGCCCTGAGTTGGTTCAATGTGCGTCTGTTGCGAGATTCAGCACACAAACATTGCGTGTAAATTTCTTTGAAGTGACGTGTTTAATTTGTGGGGGGATCAGCCGTTATCATACAGATGATGTCACAAGTCTAATAACTAAGAGCTTGAGCTTGTCACACTCTTAGTTATGTACTCTTGGTGCAACTACACAGCATTTTCCTTACTTGCTCAATGACAAGCCACAAGTCTCCAACACCGTTCATATCTGCCCATTTCAATTTCGATAGTTCCATCATCCTCGTAATTTCATACTGTATATCGCTGACGGTATAGTCTTCCGGTGCCACCGTAATTCTGGAACTGTAGCCACCCTACAATACAAATAAACACATAATTAAATAAGTTCAAAGTAAAAATAAACAGATTTCACTATGACGTGATGCCAGACTGCCTTCAAAACGCGGTGAAAGTCTGCAATAATTTTCACAACGGTTTCAACTGACACGATTTTTCTGCATCTAGGCAAAAAGATTGTAACATGACTATCATAAAAAGCACGTCTTATCTCTGTATGAAAGCGGTGGCCAACTTACCTTAGAACCAGAATCCATCGGTTTCACTTTCCTGTAACACCAAAACCACTCACAATTAACGTTAAAGAAGAAACGATAAAAGCCAAAAATTTTCGACAAGCATGTTTCTCTGGTGAGTTGGGTAACTTTTGGGTGGTTTGTATGGGAATACGCCAGACACTTGTCTAGGACAAAATCGTACAAAAGCCAATAATTTGACTACATAATATTTCCAGCAAAAAACAAACAAAATCCGACAGAAAATTTATATTAAAGTCTGACCATTAAATGTAGAAAGCGAAATTATTTTCTTTATATCTCGAAAGCACTTTAAGATAACTACCATAAAGTATACATTTTCTGAACCGGAAAATCTTTCTTTTCGTGAAATTTTTTTTGAAATGTTCCGTGCGATTTCAAAGGGTACCACTTTCATGTCCAGAAAGATTGGTACGTACTACGTGCTAATTCCGCGATTTTTTCAGGAAAATTTTCCCCTTGCCCGAAAGACCTAAACACCAAATTTCAACGTTTTTAGTTAAAACTTGTTAAAAATATTCTACTTTTTCGATTTTCAAAATTCTTTGATCTTTGCCGCTTTTTTAACTTTGACTTTAACTTTCATTATATACTCGCGACCTGCTCAATGGAAAAATTTTTCCATTGGATTTTCAGGACCGCCTAGGCGTCCGCTGTTACATGATAATATTTCAAAATTAGAAAGCAGACTTATTCAAAAAAATACCACTTTTTGACCATTTCGGCAACTAGCAAAAGTGAGTAAAAATATAGCATAATCATAAAGTTCAATCTGAACGGAATAAAACGATATAAAGTTTTCATGGCTACAACTAATATTGCGTCTGCAATGATTTTTTTAAACAATTTCCAGGTGGTCTTTGCTAGTTTACACTGGTTCAGGCAAATCAAGGCGCCAAAATCAGAGAGTCAAAAACCAGCTCAAATGAGGGAATTTGTTTAAAAATATGGCAGTTATCTTAAAGTGCTTTACAGAAACACAGAATTTATACAGAAAACAATTCAGCTCAGCTTTCTGCATTTTTTGGTCAAACTTTAATTAACTATGAACTTTTGCCTTGCTGACAAAAGTATGTTACATACGTTGGTTGATCAGTCCATATTGTGCCGGCACGGCGTGGGGTCGTGGGACCACCCACAGTGGAGTCCATCACAATCACATCCTGAGAGGAGTCCAGGGAGGAAGGAGGGGCGGAAGGCTGCGGTCTTGGCCACACATCATCGCTGCTTGATAGATTACCTATTTTAAAGAAAAACAACAAATAAAACAAACAAAAGTCCAACAATGACTCGAAAGAGCACATGCATCAACTCTATCTCAATTCATGCCATTTACCATTTATTGATTTCAATTTTTGTTAGGTTCACAATTCTATGAAATGGTGTCTCCCCCTCTGTTCTATCAAACTCTGAATTTGCTGAAGCGCAAATTTTGTCAGCAAACATTGCAGAGTAACAGGAGGAGACGGTCATAATATTAGAAAAATGGTGACAAGAGTACACGTACCGGGAGTAACGGAACGTTTGTCCAAACTGGTCACTGTGCCGGTCTGACGGCGTAACTGTACGTCTGAAAATAAGCCAACATTCTATGCAATTTACAATAATATCAGATTGAACTCATCAATAAAACTAACTATATATAGCCAGGTAGTTTTAAATAAAAAATAAACGGGAATCGTCAGTTCCAGTTTTCCAAAGAAAAGTTCTACTTAAATAATTTTAGCTGCCCACTGACTAACTGTGCTACTTCCAATGGAAATGCCTGGACCAATTTACAAGTTATTACAAACCATAAAGAGCATACTTCTTAAATGTTCAGAGTAGGGAAAGATTCGCATGGGCCGGGAGACGTCCCCATCATCAATGCTGAAACCATCAAATTCCTGACGAGCTTTCTCGGCCAACTCAGCCTCTCGAAAGGTCACCACGGCCACTTTACTCCTAAAATAGCATAATGTTAAATATTTTAAAAATTTACAATTAAAAAAATCATAGAAATGACAGAGCTATCTCAAAAGTAATTTATTATTTTTGAATTTCTTTCATACCCATCTTTCTTGGCATCATCCAAACAGACGGCAACCTGTTTCAAGTTTTCCCGACCAAAGATTGCCAGAATAAGCTCATGATCAGAACTAGGCAATAGATTGCAGATATACAATTTCAATGACAATTCTGGATCATCTAAAACAAACAAAAACAACAAATAGATACAAAAACAAAAAGCAACAATTTCAGTCAATCACACAAAATAAAGATAGCAATTCTCAATTAATTTGCATTGGTCCATAGGTTCGTTATTTTTAATGATTGGTTGAATGATTGACTCTCTACTCTTGCCATGGGACATCCCGTGACAAGAAAACGTCAAGCATGGCAAAAGCCTAAAATTAAGCTTTTCTAAAAAGGAAAAGTAGTATCATAAATACAACAGTGAGAATTGACAGCTACGTAATACGTACATCAAATATAAGCAGAATATCAACTAATTACTGGTGAATAAATAAATTGGGATATGGGTGTTTTAGGAATTTTTTCCAGGGGAGGTGATGCGCATTCCGGAAGAATTATTGAAAAATGAGCTTTTTGGAAGTAACTTATTTTTGGCAAACATTTGAGCATCCGAAAAATCCCCAGACGGGAACAAAATCCCGGGAGGGGTAATTTCGCATTCCCCTGTAAAAATACCCTAGATAGGGGATATGGGACAGGGGAATGAGGTGGATTAATTGAGCAATCATTAATGCTTATTACGTAAGCTTACTTGCCTTAACAATTGAATACAATGTTTATCAGGACAATTTTAGGATTTTTTTCAGGGGAACATCAGGGCGGACTCTGGTGGAGGAATTTGAGGGAGTTTTTGAAATAGACAAAAATTACTATATAATATAATATATTTGGCATATTCGTAACACAAGCTGTTCTCAAAAACAGGGTCTGGGTAAAATCCGGCCCCGGCCCCGGCCCACCTAGGTAAATCCGGCCCCGGCCCCATCACTGGGTAAAATCCGGCTCCGGCCCCGGCCCCGGCCCAGGGTAAAATCCGGCTCCGGCTCCGATAAAATCCGGCCCCATTGTACAATGAGCGAGAATTATATATTTTGTAATTTCTATATATACGAAAGCTGTTTATGGTACAAATGAATGCAAACAAAGAGAGAAAGTTCAATGAAAAATTCTTCTTTTGTGTGGCCCTATACGTATATGACCTTTACATGTTTTGACCTTTATACATTTATTTGACCAAAGTGTGTGCAATATACTCATGCATAGACAATGAATTGTTGAAATGGCATAAACGCAATGTAGACTCTGCGTGAGGAGTTATGCAAGATTATAATTGTTTAACAGTTATATAGAACTTCTATTTTGAAATTTTATTATACGTTACTATGTAATGTATAGAATTTTAAAGTAACTTACCGTCACTACGTAGCTTCAATCAATAGACATGTATATATTTTCTGAAAGCTGACAAAAAGGCCATTACGTAATACTGTGGGGATAAGATTTAAATAAACCTTTTTTAAGGATTTTAATTTTTAAGGATCTTTTGCGCTTTCCCACCTCCCAGCCCTAACTTTTGATTTTTCGGATTCGTGCTCAGCGCCCCAGAAAACCCCTTTATGCAAGTTTTCAGCAAAACTTTTTGGTTCCCCTTGGTCCCCCCTTACCAAACTAAAATTTTAAATTTTTTAAAAAATTTTAAAAGCTTAAAAATTTGGGTCTTAGCTCGATTACCCCCCCCCCAGTACTCAAAATCCCAGTACCCCAAAATCCTGTTCAGCGGCCCCGAAAACCCCTCTATACAACGTTTTTGCAAAATGTTTCTTCACAGATAAACTTCAATTTTATATTTTTTAAGTTTTCCACATTACATACAAGTGTTTACTTTATCAAGTGTTCATAATGTACATTACTCTTGACTTGATATAAGGTTATCCATTCACATATGCATTCACATTCACATTCACATTGCAAAACTCACTTTGTATTGTTTTCGGATATTTACATATCTCTACAATAAAGTTAATTCAATTTGAATCATCATTTATGGGATAGGTAGGTGACCTTTTGATCTTTACAATGACACTCAACATATGCCTACTTATATATAGTAGTATTCGGCCACTTAACTACAGACCATAACATATCATGCATTCGTGTTTATCTAAGTGTTTACGAAAACCGGTTTTCAGACGGGGCCGGATTTTACCCTGTTTTAGTCTCCTATGTAAAGTGGGGCCGGGGCCGGGGCCGGATTTTACCCAGGTGGGCCACGGCCGGATTTTACCCAGACCCCAAAAACAGGGTATTTTTTACAGGGGGGGGGTGGCGGCCCCCCCGAAATTGACCTTCCCCCGAAAATGCCTTCCCCCCGAAATCGCCCCTCCCGGGATTTTTGCTTCCCCCCCCCGGTATTTTTGGAGGCCCAAATTTTTGTCAAAATAGACCAATTTTCAAAGATTTTCCGGCCTCGCCGGAGATAAATCCTGGCATTTTTTGAGAACTTTTTGCGTTTCACTGTTTAAAATACGCCAAAAAATACCATTTTTGGCTCATTTTTGCAAAAAATCTTCCCCCCCCCGGGTCCGGTGCCCCCCGGGAATCACCCCCCCGGGAAGAATTTTAGAGAACCTCTCCGGCGATATCGGAAAATTTTTGAAAATTGGCTTGGCATAAATATGGTTGGCAAAAATCTGTGCACCCAAAAATCCAGAAGAGGAGCAAAAATGCCGGAGAAAGCAAAATTCCTAAGAAGAAGGTGATTTCGGGGGGGGGAGGAAAGAGTCGGTATCGATAGGACCCTCGGCCCTTCCCCTGCAAAGAATACTGTCTACTAAACCGTTGCCAACAAATCTGTCATTTTAACTATATAATCGTTTTTGTTTCAGCTTTTCTGGCATTCTATAGGGTCATGAAAGTGGGGGGGCGCAAAGCGCGGAAGGGAGAGGGGAAGTAGGGGGGGCTAGCTTATTCGTTGTTATATTCGTTATTTTATTATGGGGGGGGTCACCCAAAATGGAGAATTTTTGGGAAAATTCTTACGTTTTTTTAAGTGTTAAAACTGCGAAAATTCGCTAAAATGACTAGTGTTTTTAAGCTAAAATATTCTGGAAATTTCTTTAAAAACCCCGGCAAAACCGGACAAATTTTTGAAAAATCAGATAAATATGGTAAGATTTGGCAGATTTTTTGGACTATAGGAAGAGATCTGCCGACTGGGGGGGGCACTAGGGATAAGCCAGGGGGGGCTTCCGAAAAGTGGGGGAGGAGACACAACGATATATAAATATATACTAGTAGGAAGAATGCTCCTTGCAGTCGCGTGAAAAAGTTAATATGAGCTATGATGGTCAACATTTAAATGTGTCAAGGACAAGATTTAAAATGTTTAATATGAGCCAACATCTAAATAAGTAGAGGACAAGATGTAAACGGCTAATATGAGCCGCTACGTTTCTCTTGGGCTCATATGACACTCATTTAGCTTTTGCTTACTTTTAATCCAACACTGAAATGGCTTGGATGAATAACGACGCATAAACATTAATTTTGCAAGCTGTACGTAAACTTTTTCTTCTCTGCCGCTACATCCAAGTACACATTTAAGACCACCATATAAGTCAACAAAATAAAAACCGAAGTCCAATCTAATGAAGAAACATGTTGAACTTACACATGTTGTAGCAATCTTAAGAAATCACATTCGAAGTTATCATCGCAATCATCACATTAATTCAATATTCCCAAGCCAATCAGATCGTTTATAAACACTGATGCTTATATTCCAACGGTAAACTGTATATATATATGTTTGCCATTTGAGTCGTGTCAATATGAGCCCAAGAGAAACGTAGCGGCTCATATTATCCGTTTACATCTTGTCCTCTACTTATTTAGATGTTGGCTCATATTAAACATTTTAAATCTTGTTCATGACACATTTAAATGTTGACCATCATAGCTCATATTAACTTTTTCATGCGACTGCAAGGGCATTTTCCCTACTTGTCCTCCGTCTAGTTTTGGGAACGCTGGCATAACTGTGGCAGCAGCAATCACAAATCCCACCAGTGAATTCCCCATGCCCAATAAGCTTTGCGTGCAAAATTTCAGCCTTTCAGCTATCTCCAATAGCTTGAACCGGGAACCGGTTCAACTTTGAACCAGTTGAACCAGATATGGCCAGCCATGGGTCAGATCACCAAAGTTACACCACCAGTGAATTCCTCTTGCCCAATAACCTTTGTATGAAATATTTCAGCCTTATAGCTAACTCCAG
>JASAND010026868.1:0-46352 GCA_030248195.1 Trissonchulus latispiculum
GTGGGGACTTAGGCGATTTTGGGTCAAAAATTAAAATTTTCAAAAGTGGTCAAATTTCGAGTCAAATGAAGGCCCGCATCGAACTGAACAACTTTCGCCATAGAACCACCCACCCAAACTTGCTGTGTCGGATTTATATACTTGCTTTCTCAACCGGAATTTAAACGACAGACATAGGCCCAACACACATATTATCCCCTTTTGTGCGGAGCATTTTTGTTACTTGTATTATATGTATATATTATTATAAGATCGAACTTTTGTGATATCTTCCACGATTTTATATGCGTAAAATACTGCGTATATATTTACGCAGTCGAACTTAAAAATACGCAGTCAAAAACAAAAAATACGCCGCCGAAAAATTTGTAGTTGGTGTTAGGGTTGTTCCGATAAGAAATTGACCGGGCCGGGCCTAAGTTATCAGCCGGGCCTGGCCCGTCCCGGGGCCCGCTAACTGGGCCCGGCTTTAAATCTCCGAGCCTAGTGATAGGCCCGGACTCCGAAGCCCGGGCCGCAGCAAGTCCCAAACTTGCAGAATGAACCCGGCAGGCACGATGAGCCAGGCCGGCCCGTGGAGCCCGGTAGGCCCGGTGGGGCCGACCTCTAAAACCAAGCTCGGCAGCGAGCCGGGCTTTCAGCCAGAGCCGGACCCAACACAAAATTCTCCGGGCTCGGGCCTAAACCGGCGACAACCCTTGTTGTTGTTTAGTAAGTTGCAAGTAAGTATGTAAGTTGGAATTTCAAGAGTGCTGTAAATTAATTTCTTGGGACAATTCACCGTAGTATATATATAGTCAAGCGGGAAAAAACCCACTTTTTTTCTTGGACCAGAACTTTCGACTGGTTTGGGTTAGCACGACTTTGATACTATATTTAATTAGGGTTTGCCCTAAGCTTTCGAATGAGGTATAGTTTGTCTCCCTAGACCCTGCCGTTATGGAGAAATTAAAGTTTTCCGTGTCGGGAAAAAACCCAATGCGGGAAAAAAACCCATCGGCGGGGAAAAAAACCCACCCGGATTTTTTGCTGGAAGCGTGCCAGAACAATTTTGACGGTGCCATTCGAAAGAGCGGGTTGTTTTTAGTAGGTCTACATCGAAAAATACCAACATTTTTGAAAATTTTCAGAAAAAATTGAATTTTGAAAATTTTGTATGTTTAACACGTAAACATAGCAAATTTTGGAAATTTTTAAAAATTGTTTATTTTTGGCAGTTAAAGCATCCTATCGTGTAGAAAACGTGTTTTTCCTGTATCTAGAGCCAAACTAAACCCATTTTAAGGCAAAAATAAGCATTTTTTGCCAAAATTGAAATTTTGGCTTGAAATGGCACCATGTCCGATTTAGACCCCCTGGACCACCCATAACAGAACGAACCCGGGTAAAACCTATACCAATTTAATCTATAGGCTCTATTAAACAAATGTATGTATTAGTTTGACCTTTCCTGTTAACGGTTAGAAAAATATTCAATTTTGAAAAGTGGGTTTTTTTCCCGCCGATGGGTTTTTTTTCCCGCCAACTCTAGGTCACCCCCAGGTCGCACCGGAGGGGTTAGAGCAGTGTGGCATATATCATCATGAAGCCCAACAGATGGCCTACACATACATACTATCCGCTTTGGTCTAGGTCTTTCCAGTAGTTCAGGGTAGCCAGCCAAAGTTTGCCAAATTTCGGCACTTGGACGGACCAAAATTTTCGAAAATTTCAAAGTCCCAAAAAATTTGCAGGGAAGCAGTGGGAACAACAATAATGCAGCCTCTAGGGTTATTTTTGACGCTCTTCAAGATAGGCTATTAAAATCCTATATAGCTCATACCGGTAAGCCCACACTGGAGGTGGGTTTTTTTCCCGCATATTGAAATGGGTTTTTTCCCCGCTTGACTATACGGGCTCTGGCTTCTTCTGTGGTCGGTCAAAATTTGTTATTGCCTTGGTCTCCCTTATATACCTAGTAATGGGCACTTGATATTCGAATATCGGGATAATTTTTTATATCCGGATAGTATCCGATGTGAGAAACATATCCGGATATCCGCGTATGAACATTTCAGTCAAAGTTAAAATTCCAAAAAATTTTAAACATTTTTCAAAAATTCCTCTGAAAATGTTTTTGAATCCAAGGTTGTATGGTTGTGGTTCCAAATTTGGTTGCATGATAGAAATTCACAGCGTACTGAAATATTGAGAGAAAAGTTGAGAATTTAGCTGCAAAATCGAAAAAGTTTCTTGAAGCTAAGTTTGAAATAGGCGGATAGCCGGATATCTGGATATCCGTTAACGCAAAAAGGCAGACAGTTACATGAGAAAATACAAAAATAATTTTGTTCATAATTTTCAACAAAGAAAATCACTTGATTTGGCTTCAAAAGGCATATCTTGCAGAGAGTTTAAATTTTCTTTGCTATTTTTCAATATATATTTCAGATATTTCGATATTTAAATTTTGTGACCGTCATATTTTTGTCAAAATCTTCGAATTCATATTGGATTTTTGCAAACTTTAATGATTCCAAAAATGGTTAAATTATGTTTCCACAAAGCTTTGAATTTTCCAAAACGGGAAATGCTGAACATTAGCTCCCAGCATTAGAGTTAGCATTAGAGCTCCCTGAACATTAGAGTTACGCAATCATTTTCACATTCCAAGGGAAAAAAGTTAAATCCCAAAATTAGCTCAAATTCCTGAATATCATATTTTTATCTCATTAAACACTGTTTTTGATAGTTTCTTAATCTTCTGAGGTCATAAATTAACTTTCAGAACATGTCCCGAATATTTTTCCATTTTTTTTCGATGGATCGAAAAAAACCCAAATATATATATATAGTCAAGCGGGAAAAAAGAACCCACTTTTTCGATTTTTGGACAGAACTTTTTATTCATTTGAGATATCGAAATACTAATTATATAGGCAGCTAGGCCTAGTCGTAAGCGTTCTTATGAGCTATAGAACGCCTTTCTAGGGCGTGCCGTTATTGAGAAATAATGTCCCAAACTGACGGGAAAAAAGAACCCACGGCGGGGAAATAAAACCCATATGCGGGAAAAAATAACCCACCCAAAAAATTTTGTTGGAACGCTGCCAGAGCATTTCTAACTGTTCCAAATGAAAGAGCGGGTTGTTTTTAGTATAACTGCATCTGCATGAAAAGATATTAGTTTTTGCTGAAAAATTCAGGTCATAGTATCTTTTGAAAATTTCGTGTGTTTACATAAAACACATAAAACACACAAACACATGTGTTTACACATAAACATCGGCAAATTTTGGAAAGTTTTAAAAATTGTTTATTTTCGGTAGTTTAAGTATCCTATTGTGTAGAAAACGTGTTTTTCTTGTATGTAGAGCCAAACTAGACCCATTTTAAAGCAAAAATAAGTATTTTTGGCTAAAATTGACATTTTGGCTTGAAATGGCACCATGTCCGATTTCGAACCCCTGGAGCACCCACAAGAGAACGAACCCAGGTAAAACCTATACCAGTTTAATCTAACGGCTCTATTGAACGAAAGTACGTATTAGTTTGACCTTTCCTTTTAATGCTTAGAAAAATATTCAATTTTGAAAAGTGGGTTTTTATTCCCGCATATGGGTTCTTTCCCGCCAACTCTAAGTCACCCCCAGGTCGCACCGGAGAGGTCAGTGCAGCGCGGCATATATCATCATGAAGCGCAACACATGCCCTACATACACGTATAATCCGTTTTGGTCTAGCTCATTTCAGCAGTTCAGGGTAGCCCGACAAAGATTGCCTAATTTCGACACTTGGTCGGACCCCAACTTCCTAAAAATTCAAAGTTCCAAAAAAATCGCAAGGGAGCAGAGGCGGTTACGATAACAAATGTCCTAGGCCAGTTTTGGACACTCTTCAAGATAGGCTACGTATTAAAATCTTATATAACTCGTATAACTTGGTCACACTGAGGGTGGGTTGTTTTTTCCCGCATTTGCTGTTGGGTTGTTTTTTCCCGCTTGACTATACAATTTCGTCAGATTTAACATACCCTCACCTACTATAACCCACGGAAAAGTTTTTAAATAGCCTGAAATTGCTGGAAAAGCTCATAAAACATGTTATTTCATTGTAAAAATTGTCAAAATAACGTTAGGAATATTTTTCCATTTTTTTCCACCCCATCGGAAAAAAATGGAAAAAACGGAAAAATCCTTTTTTTCCGCGCCCATCCCTAGTGGCCAGTAACAAAATTTGGCATTTCTGATTTTAAAACGTGATGATACGAAGATAAATAGCGCTTTGCACCTATTCGAGGTGTCGGAATTTGGCGATATAGGATTTTTCAAAATCAACTGCTCTATTTATTGCCTTTTGTATATACCTTTTTCATTCTAACTTGCAGTTTCAGTTTTAACTGAAAATAGAAAATAGAAAATTGGATTTGTTAAGGTTTAGACCATTAAATGAGCCTGTACCTCAAGAATCAGAATTTAGCATATTTCGGCGATAGAGTCCGTTCAAAGTTAACCTTTCAAGCTGTGGTCAGTGCGGTCTTGCAAATTTCATGCGGGCTGCGGGTGCGGTCGCGGGCGGTCTCGCTCATAAAGGGTGCTTGCTCGGGAGGATCGCAGTCATTCAAAACTGTGTCCACCGCCAACTCTGCGTGATCTTAATCACCCCCTGGGTCCGGAGGGTCCTGCCAGACCAACTGCCAGAAGAGGGTTGAGGTACCATGAAACACGCGCTATATATATATACGTATATATAGGTTTTTAGGGTCGCTGAGCTCGAATTTGACATTAGTTTTTTTGCCCTAGCGGTTGTCAGGCTTTTTACAAAAAGTTGATAGTAATTTTCTTTTGTGAAAATGTTCACAAAAAATCACCCACCGGTGGCGAAGCCAGAGGCCATGACAGGGACTCCTATACATGGTTGGATAGCTTAGAGTTAGGACACGTACGGTTGGGGCTTGTGTCTATTACCGTGCAAAAATTTTCGACCTCGGCTTCTTAGCCGTCCAGTTGGGCTTTTTGTGAATTTTGGGGAGATTTTTTGTGATCATTGCTATACCGTTGCTGGCTTTTTCCTAGGCAAAAATTTCTGGGGGGGCACGGAGTACTGGGGGGGAGAAAATTTTTTCGAAAAATGTTTAAAAATAGCTATTTTTTGCTACTGAACTAAAATATTTACTACATATTTTTAACCTAAATTTAAGCTTAAAATAGCTAAAAAATGTCTAAAAATCCGGCGAAGCCGGAAAAATTTTCAAAATTTACCCTCAAAACCCTATTTTTCCGGGCACTTAAAAGTTCTGGGGGGAGGGCCCGAATCCTGGGGGGGCGACCCAAGTCTGGGGGGGACGAAATTCTGGGAGGGGGGCCGCCCCCACCCCCCCCCTGTAGGAAAAAGCCTGCGTTGTCCTGCATTGTTGGAACTAAGTCTGAAGGTACTAGAAACTAAATTAATACTGTAAATTCAATTTTGATTTACCTAATGGCTTTATTTAACTTCCTATATTTTCCTATTTTTGTCTTCGAAAATTCCTATTTTTCCTATTTTTTGCAAGAAAAATGTCCTATTTTTCCTATTTTGTCAAAATTGCCCAGTAGGAGGCCAGACGTTGTTTCAGTGTTTTTTCGCGTGTTTCTTTGTCCCAGAGTACTTTTTGGCCGCTTTAGCTGAGCCAAACAGCCGATCCGCCGAAATGAGGTTTTTACCGGCTAGCACAAAATTGCGAAGTCCAAATGCAATTTTGAGCTGTTCACGTGAAAGCACGCATTAAACTTGCTATGTGGATGACTTTTGAGCAACTAAAGAACCATTTTTGGGCAGCAAAAGCAAAAATTGGTTTTTCCCACCCCTTGGTTTTTTCCCATTTTGTAAAAATTCTGCTGGCAGCTTGCCAAACGTCGCAGGAAGGCGAGACCGACATTTTTGGAAAGAGCACATGTTGTTCTCATAGAAACTATTAAAAGTTATTATCTAACTGCTATGGAAAATTTTTTACAGGCCTTCAAAAATAGGCAAATTTTGAATTTTTGGGGGATGCCAAAATTTTCAAAATGTCACAAAATGCTCAAAAGTGGTCCGATTTAGCTCAAATTTGGTGTGGCAGGTGGGGTGGGCCCTACCAACTTGTGGTGCAAGTTTGGGGAACCCGCAAGTGGTGGGGGGAAAAACCAACCCCCCGTTTGGGCGATGAGGAGGAGCTAGCGGGCTCAAATTTTGCATGCAAGTTGGCAGGGCCCATCCCACCAACCACACAAAATTTGAGCAAAATCGGACCACTTTTGAACATTTTTGACATTTTGAAAATTTTGGAATTTTCGACCCCACAAAAATTCGAAATTTGCTTATTTTTGAAGGCCTGTAGAAAATTTTCCATAGTAGTTACATAATAACTTTTGATATTTTCTATGAGAAATGTGCTCTTTCCAAAAATGTCGGTCTCGTCTTCCTGCGACGCTTGGCATGCTGCCAGCAGAATTTTTTCAAAATGGGGAAAAACCAAGGGGTGGGAAAAATAACCAACTTTTGTTTTTGCTGCCAAACTCCCAAATGCTTAAAAGTCGTCCACATAGCAACTATGTATAATGCGCTCTTTCACCTAAACAGCTCAAAATTGCAGTTGGACTTCACAATTTTTCGCTAGCCGGTAAAAACCTGATTTTGGCGGATCGCCTGTTTGGCTGAACGAACGTTGCCAAAAAGCACCCTGGGAGAAAGAAATGCGAGAAAAAACACTGGAACAACATTTATTTCAATTTATTTTATCAAATTTTTGTATTTTAAAATAGGAACTGGCAAATTTGATGAAACCTAGTCAGTTGATGCTGCAAATTTTGATGTTCGATTTTCTCACTTATTATATATGTATAAGGAATATCGCAAAAATTACTGCAGATATGAAGTCAGCGACGCCGATTTTACCTGTTGCATGCATAAAATCGCTAATACGAGTTACCCTGGCCGAATATTGGGGTTGGTTTTTCCCATCTGTTGGTTTTTTCCCCGCCATTGGTTTTTACCCCGGCTAATTAACATTTAATTAACGACAAGACTTAGAGAGGCAATTTATATACCAAAATGACAGTCTAGACAGGGCTTGATAAGAAAATAATTTATAGTCGGATTGCTCCACTGGGTAGTTCTGCAGAGTCCAAAAAGTGACTACCTTGGTTTTTTCCCCCGACCTCTATACCTGTAGGCTAATACTTCCGGAAGTTCCAGGCAACATCAAAAACAACTTGTTTACATAAAGGTTTTCGAGGTTGCTGAAGCTAAGAACGAATTTGGCGTTAGTTACTCTAGCTGCTGTTTCGACGTCAGTAAAAAATATTAGTTATTTTTATTTCGTAAAATTTTAACAAAAATCTCATGTGGTGTATCATAGGGGTCGCGGTAGCGACCCCTATAATATGAGTGAAAATGGTCGAATGACCGTGTGAAACAAGGCTGCGCAGATCATGCGCAGATTATGTGCGCAAAAAATTGTACGTGTCGAGTTTTGTATGTTCCTGAAGTTTCATCCCCGTATATACCACTTTCCGTTAAAAAGTTATGCCAAAAATCGCTTACGAGAGTGATGTTTTTTCCGGTTCTCCGCTTTGACGTTTGGTAAGGGGGTTTTGTAGCTTTAATAACGACAGATAGAAAAATTTTTGCCTATGAAAACCATATATCTTCTTGGAGTACGCAACAAAAATAAGCTGATAGGCTAGTTTTTATGCCTCCCAGAGCCGGAAAAACTTTTTGGTGGGGGGCCAAAATCGGCCAAAACGCTAAAATGGCCAAAAAGTGTGCTTCAATGTCACCTTAATAAGTCAGACTGCGCTATATATGGGGCAATGCTGCCTATATGGCTGAATAGGACACATATCAGGGTCGTTCAGTTGCTATATATATATATGATTTTCCTGCAGGGGCGTAATTTTTGGGTACTGGCCTGCCAAAGTTGGTGAATTTTGGGACCAACTTCGAACTTAGTTTTTTTCGCTTATTTTGCGACCTGGAAGGCTCAAATCTTGCGTGCAAAGGTTTTTGCGGACGGAGAATCGATTCCCGCATCCCGCTATCAATTTTGCTGCCCGACTGACCCATGTTGCTGGGCTGGTTCCACTTTGCCGTCTGGAGGGTCATGTCGGCAACCGCTACCTGGAGGTAGAGATGCACCGGGGCCGCCACTACCGGGGCCGGGGCCGGGGCCAGCTCTCGGCCCCGGTTAGGACCGGGGCCGGAGCCAAAATGCGGCCCCGGTACCGAGGCCGGTGCCAAATCGCGGCCCCGGTACCGGGGCCGGGGCCAAATCGCAGCCCAGGTACCTGGCATTTTTTTAGTGGGGGGGCCCCTCCACTTTTCGGTTCCCCCCTCCACTTTTCGGAGCCCCCCCCACTTTCGCCCCCCCCCCCACTTTTCGGCAAGCCCCCACCCACTTTTTTGGGGGTCGCCCAAAAGTGTCAAAAAATTAGGTTTTTGAGGTCAAATTTTCAAAAATTTTCTCAATTTTTAGTTAATTTATGGACTTATAAGCTCATTTTAAGCTTAAAAACAGCGATTTTTTGCGTTTTTACCTTAAAAATGCTAATTTTTCGCTAAAAATTTCGGTATATTTTACTTTTGGCTCGCCCCCCCCACTTTTCGGAAGCCCCCCCACTTCCCCCTCCCTAGGGGGGGGCGAAGCCCCCCCCCCCACTTTCAAAACCCTAAAAAGTGCCAGGGTACCGGGGCCGGGGCCGGGGCCTTAATGGCAGAAAGCAGCCCAAATTTTTAAAAATTTTAACTGGTCACGAAAATCTGGTACAAACGCTATATAAATTTAGTTATCGTTCAGAAAAGTGACTAATCTCCTTGTTTTTATTCATTTTTGCCGTCAAAAGTTGCAAAATTCTAGTAAAAAGACAGTTACAATTTCTAAGAAGTTAGCTGAGTTCAGGCCCCGGTTGAAGCCGGGGCCTGACCACCGGGGCCGGGGCCTGACTACCGAGGCCGGGGCCGGGGCCAGGCCCCAGTGCATCCCTACCCGGAGGCGGCACATACTAGGCTCTACTTGGCCTCTCAAAACTTTCTCTATAGGGGTTTTCTGGTGCGCCCAGCTCATTTTCGGTGTCCGTCCGTTTTGCCGTCCAACTCGTCCATCTTGCTGGGCTGGTTCCACTTTGCCATCTGGGGCCAATTGCATAAAGATCTGCTGATCTACTAGTGCGGATTTGCTAGTACTAGCATACTAGTTACTAGTGCGGATTTCAAGTGTTGCATATAACTTTTCCTGCGACTAGACGAAATTAGCTAAGCAAGCTGCTGGGCTTGACGGACTCGCAATGCAAGTGCGAGTACTAGTATTGCGAGTGAGGAAAACCAGTGGATTAACAATAAATTTTCAAAAAATCAGTATGTTCACCAATATCAACCAAATTTCACAATTTTTTCAGGGTCGCTTGAAAATCGATAACTGAAGTTCTTCTGAAAGTTTCACCGCAAAATGTTAGGATTTCAAAAAGTTACTCAAGATTTTCTGACAATCGTCTAGTGAAATTTGACTAGACGATTTTACTAGCACTAGTAGATTCCTAGCGTATAACTAGTAGATTTTATGCAACAAAAACTTGCTGCTAGTGTTGTAAGCGACTAGCAACTAGTAGGCCTCTCGACCCGCACTAGTATATATTGCTAGTTGCGGATTCCGCACTTGCACTTTATGCAACGCTCGCATTGCGGAATCCGTAGACTAGCATCTACTAGTTGCGGAATCCGCAACTAGTAGATTTTTATGCAATTGGCCCCTGGAGGGTCATGTCGGCAACCGTTTCCTGGAGGTCCATACTAGGCTCTACTTGGCCTCTCAAAACTTTCTCTATAGGGGTTTTCTGGTGCGCCCAGCTCATTTCCGGTGTCCGTCCGTTTTGCCGTCCGACTTATCCATCTCTGGCTTTTTCCTAGGCAAAAATTTCTGGGGGGGAAGTCTGGGGGCGGTCCCCCCAGGTCTGGGGGGGGGAAGAAATTTTTTCAAAAATGTTTAAAAAACAGCTATTTTTTGCTGCTGAGCTAAAATATGAACTATTTTTAACCTCAATTTAAGCTTAAAATAGCTAAAAAATGCTTAAAATGTGTAAAAATCCGGCGAAGCCGGAAAAATTTTTCAAGATTTTCCCTCAAAACCCTATTTTTCCGGGCACTTTAAAGTTCTGGGAGGAAGGCCCGAATTCTGGGGGGCGACCCAAGTCTGGGGGGCCGCCCCCCACCCCGCCCCTGTAGGAAAAAGCCAGCATCTTGGTCTGGTTCCACTTTGCCGTCTGGAGGGTCATGTCGGCAACCGCTACCTGGAGGCAGATGCTAGGCTCTACTTGGCCTCTCAAAACTTCTCTATAGCGGTTTTCTGGTGCGCCCAGCTCATTTCCGGTGTCCGTTTTGCTGTACAACGCACCCATTTTGCTGGGCTGGCTCCACTTGACCGTCTGAGGGGTCAGGTGGTCCAAAATAAATTTTTTCAAAAGTGGTCAAATTTGGTACCAAATAAAAGCCCTAAGTGAGCTGAGCAACTTTTGTCATAGAATTCCATGCTCCAAATGGCTGTAGAGCGGTGGGGTGGGGACTTAGGCGATTTTCGGTCAAAAATGAAATTTTTCAAAAGTGGTCGAATTTGGTACTAAATGAAAGCCCTAAGCGAGCTCAGCAACTTTTGTCATAGAAATGCATGCTCAAAGTGGCTGTAGAGTGCTGTGGTGGGGTGGGGTGGGGTCGGTAGGCGATTTTGGGTCAAATTTGAAATTTTCCAAAAGTGGTCGAAATAGTGGCTGCTTGCGCATGGTGTTCGGAAATATATTGTGTTGGTTCTTTTTTGCGCATACATATGTAAAAGAATGGAAAACAAGAACCAAAAATGCTCCTTCGTCGCATGTAAAATACATATGAGTACTCTCAGGCAGGTTGTACAAACACGGAAACTAGCCTGTAAAATGCACATGAGTGGCGTTGAGGTTGTAAATTAAGGAAAACAAGTTGCAACGGCTTAACGTATGAGCTGTAACGGGGTTCGTCTTCGTTAATCCCGTTACTCCGCCGAAATCTTTAAACATCCGTCGCAACCACGTCAACTCTTCCGCTCGGCTAGTCAGAATGGCCTCCGCTCCGTTAACAGGAAAAGACTTCCGCTTCTCGTATCACCAAACACCGCCGAATCTAATCAAGGACCTACCTACTACGCACTAAGTCAGTCCCGTTCAGAGAACTGCACGCTTTGCTCTGCTAAGCAGAGAGCGCACTAAGAAACGCCGCCGCTCTCAACAACTCATTTTACTCAGACTGACTTTCAAACTGCAATCTGCAAAACTTTAACAACACCGACTAACAAAAAATATGTTTTGACTAAAACCCGCTTTATAACAAAATCCAGCTAATACAAAACAACGATATTATATAAAAGTTTTGAAAAGAAGGGAATATTTTGACTAGATTAAATATTTACCCAAAGGTTATAGAGAAAGGGGGGGTAGATAAATTGGAAAAACTAAATAAGACCCACGTTACACCTCCCCTCAACGAATAAGTAATGTCCTCATTACGACAGAAAATCTCCATAAAAATGTCAATAATTTATAACTTTCCGTTCTCTTCAATTTCATGGTTGTTAGAAGAGGACAGGTTTCAATGTCTAGCAGGTCGGTAGACGACTTGGCTTAGCATTTCCAGATCAAATCACCGTCGAGATTTGCTCGCTTCCACCGGCGACAGTTATCCGAAGCATTTCGTGCAGCGCGGCTGCGTGCTTTCGGCAACCCAGAGTTCTGAATCAGGTATATAAGGCAAGACGACCTTCGGTTCATCTGTCTCGGACAGGATAACAGTTACCATCATCTGTGCCGGCCATTTCCTAATCCCTTCCATCGCAGGGAAGAACACCGACCACGGTGCTAGGGCAAACCTACTTTTCAGAAAATTCGTAAAAGGTTGCTCGCCATTAGCTTTCATCTTGGCCCTTCCGTTGAACAAATATATAAAAACGCCGACTGAAGTCGAAAGATTCCAACGTGGTAGGCGGCCGGGGTTGTTAGCAATCCTGACACCAAAAATGTAACGGGGTTCGGTTCGCCTTCGTAAATCCCGCTTCTCCGCAAAAAATCTTTAAACATCCGTCGCAACCACGTCAACTCTTCCGCTCGGCTAGTCAGAATGGCCTCCGCTCCGTTAACAGGAAAAGATTTCCGCTTCTCGTATCACCAAACACCGCCGAATCTAATCAAGGACCTACCTACTACGCACTAAGTCAGTCCCGTTCAGAGAACTGCACGCTTTGCTCTGCTAAGCAGAGAGCGCACTAAGAAACGCCGCCGCTCTCAACAACTCATTTTACTCAGACTGACTTTCAAACTGCAATCTGCAAAACTTTAACAACACCGACTAACAAAAAATATGTTTTGACTAAAACCCGCTTTATAACAAAATCCAGCTAATACAAAACAACGATATTATATAAAAGTTTTGAAAAGAAGGGAATATTTTGACTAGATTAAATATTTACCCAAAGGTTATAGAGAAAGGGGGGGGGGGTAGATAAATTGGAAAAACTAAATAAGACCCACGTTACAGAGCCTGTCCTACAACGAGGCTCGTATTGGCGTATGTCATAACTCATAATATAATTTGTCGATATTTGACCTTCATATAAATAGCACGTAAAGCTTTTCATTACAAAACTGTCCTTTACACTGTCGCTAAGACATTATATATACTGTGCATACGCATTATACGGCATGCCACTCTGCGCTCTGACTCAGAGCCAAGTGGGGAAAGCACTACGTATGTGAGAGTAGTGTGTCATAGTGTTCCGAGAATACGGTAGGTGTACTATAGTGCTTCCGGAAATAGTAGGTGCCATGGTGTTTCGGGAAACATCAGCTTGCATGTACAGTTCAACTTGAGGTGTCGCAGTTCACTTCGTTCAGTCCATTTCTTTCAGGCCACAATGTTAACATATTATTTCTATTCATTCATTTTTTCTTTAATATGATGATCTGATGATCTTTAACGAGGCTGCACTGTGACGCCAATTGTGAGCCTCGTTGTAGGACAGGCTCATATGTTAAGCCGTTGCAACTTGTTTTCCTTAGTTTACAACCTCAACGCCACTCATGTGAATTTTACAGGCTGGTTTCCGTGTTTGTACAACCTGCCTGAGAGTACTCATATGTATTTTACATGCGACGAAGGAGCATTTTTGGTTCTTGTATACGTATACAGGCCCGCACTCAGGCCTGCCCTGAACGCATGGAGAGGGCCTATCGGCTCAAACTCACAGGCTGTAATATCGAGATGTGTGGCTATTGAGGGTCATGGGCGCACCTGGGGGGGGGGGGGTTTGGGGGTTCTGACCCCCTCCCCAGGGAATTTTTGGGGGAAAGGCAAAAATTGAGCGATTTTTAGTGCATACAACTAAAAATAGAAAACTTTACCACTTATTAAAATTTTCGTCGCCTGCGGCGCTATTTTATTTCAATTTTTTTAAATTTTTCGCATCTGCGGCGCTTTTGTAACTCAAAGCTTTTAAGTTTTCGCGTCTACGGCACCATTCTGTCTCAATTTCTAAAAAATTTCCGCGCCGACCGCGCTTTTCTAGCTCAAGTTTTTTGAATCGTTGCGCCTGCAAAGTTTTGTATTCAAATCTATTTAAAAAATTTTCAACTTTTGTTAAAATCTTTTTAAAGGTTTCCATTATATACGGTTTTTATTCAAAATTTCCGGCCCCGGTTTAGGCCCGGGCCCGGAAAATGTTTTATTGGGCCCGGCCAGGCTTTGGCTGAAAGTCCGGCCCGCTATCGGGCCCGGTTTTAGAGGCCATTCCTTCCGGGCCTGCCGAGCTCACCGGGCCTGCCGGCTCAGTTTGCGAGTCCGAGACTAGCAGCGGCCCGGGCTTTGAGCCGGGCCTATTACCGGACCAAGGAGCGGGCCCGGGCTTAGTAGCGGTTCCTGGGCTCCCAGCTAGTCCCGTGCCAGGGTTGGGCGAGACCGAAACCAGGGTACCGAGACTGGCCAAGTCTCGGCTTTTGGGTGAGACCGAGACCGAGACTAGCAATTTTAAGCTGAGGCTTAATTTCTTCCAGTTTTTAAGGTTTAGGCCCAGCCCAGTGTTTGGGGCTTTAACACATAAACATGCCGTTTCCGCACCTCGCCAGTTAATTTTTGTTACATTGATTTAAAATTTTCGCTGAAATTTGATGTTTTCAAAAAATTTCCGGTCTCGGTCCGAGAGCGAGACTTTTGGGTGAGCGAGACCGAGACTGGTCAAGTCTCGGCTTTTGGGCAAGACCGAGACTCCCAACCCTGTCCAGGGCCCGGCCCGGTCGATACTTTAGGCACGGCACGGTCAATTTCTTATCGGAACTGCCCTAGAGCTAGACAGATGTTCAGCTCGTTTTCAAGCTCTTCGCAAGGCCGCGTGGTCTATAATTATCGTTAGATTTTCGATTTGTCGCTTAATAAAATTGTTTCAGCTAGGAAATCGAAAATTTTGATTTTTGGAAACTTTTCAGGCGACGGCGCGAAACTTTTTGGATTTTTTCCTATTTTTCTCCTTAATTTTCTTATACCTTCTAATCGCGACGGGGGGGGGGCTCCCCCCCCCCCGGATCCGCCCCTGGTTCGAAGCTGCATCAACTCCTCTACCCACTGCGGCCCTGTTCATGCTCAAGAGCTGCCTTCTCTTGAGCACCGGTGGCACGGTTTTTTTTGTGTCCAGGAGCGTGTCCAGACACAAATTTTCTTAGCTGGACACAAAAAATTTTAGCTGGACACAAGCTAGACGCAGCCAAATTTTTCCACGAAACATTGCAAATAGTTACTTGAGAAAATTGCTGAGAAGCAGGAATTCCCAAATTGCTTCAGCGGTTGGGGGCTGACGCCTCTAGTCTTATTTTAACCATACACAACTATTTAATTGGCATCTCACTCTGCATCCATATTAGTTACGAGATCCTTAGCTACAGCAGAAGACTCCTATACCTAAGTCTTACTAATTAGGTTAGTTTGACCTTAATATCTTAATGCTAATTTTTCGAATAAAATTCACTCATTGATTCTAAGTAGTGCTATAAATATAATACGTACTATCACTCAGTTCAACCGGTTTATTAAATTGGCATGTAATCATGGCACAGAAATACGGGTTAAATTCAATAGCTAATTTCAATACAATTCCGGGAAAGTTAGACTTCAGTAACATCGTAGTTATTTTCCAAAAATTCGGCTAGTGCATCCACTTCTTCTTGATCGAATCCCTCCAGGACCTCTTCGGTTGCGGCAGCATAGTTGCCTTCTTCACGATTGATAGGGACAACCAGTTCCACAATCTCAGCGGGTTCAGCTTTATCCTTTCCAGTTTTTCTAGGCACTCTGATCCGATATCTCCCTTTCTTGCCACACCCGATCCAGTGATTAAATGCATAGTTCTAATCGAATTCCTGGTAGTCTGGAGCGCAAAGTCGGAGCCGCATCAAAGAGTCCATGGTTTCTACCTACAATAATATAGAGTTTTGCAGATCGGTGTCTTAGTAATTAGTGCCCTGAAACATTAATATACAGTTTGAACGTACGTACATATATATATATATATACGTATGTGTACATTATCTGGCCTAGGGACGTGCGTACGTATACTTATATACATAGTACTGCGGTTTACGTAATGATGCGTAGCGAACTTATCACCTTAAGGCGATTCCTGAGTCTTGTCTTGATCCGATTTGATAGGGAAAAGCCTCTTTCCACTTCTGCGTTTGAGGCGTCAAAACACAGGAGTATTTTCGCTAGCGGGGCAATTGAGCTGAATCTGTCATCTCTGGATATCATCCACAAAGTTTGTTTCCAAGTGGTCACTTTGTAATGACCATCATTTGAGAATGCAGATGACCTAAAATACAAAATTGCAGACTACTACTTGCTATACATAGTTATCAGAACAATAAAGAGTCAAAACAGACACC
The DNA here is from genome assembly GCA_030248195.1 of Trissonchulus latispiculum. Taxonomy (NCBI): domain Eukaryota; kingdom Metazoa; phylum Nematoda; class Enoplea; order Enoplida; family Ironidae; genus Trissonchulus; species Trissonchulus latispiculum. The sequence continues at coordinate 15,936 of JASAND010026868.1, forward strand.
AGTCCACGGATCCACGGGGGATACACAGATATCAATGAGAATAGGAAAAAATCCTCCCGGAAGTTCCCTACGTGCCCCTCTTCCTCCAGGAAGTTCCCTACGTGCCCCCCTTCCTCCAGGAAGTGCGCAGAGTGCCCCCCTGTCTCCCGAGCCTGTCGCCTACCCTCCCATTCGAATAAGGAATCCTATAGCCCCCCAGGAACGTTTGCAGCGAGTAATAGCCAGGAGTCGCCTGACGAAGGGACCACACCGGTCTCGAAACCGGTCGCGTGAATAAGGTTGGTTAGATTTCTGGGTGTCCACGTTTTGATATTTTCCTATTCTCATTGCTATACATAGTTAGTGACAACTCTGGCCACGCGAAATCTTAACGACTAGCGGGCAGGAAGGAATGCTGACTAACTAGCTAACTATATAGTACAGTAGAGTCAGAGCAGAGTCGGTGAATAGATTGTTAATTTGTTTTCAGGGGTCAGCAACATGTGACATACACATAGCTTGCAAATTTTGCGACTCCCACCCGCCCAAACCTACGACTTATCCCGCCTAAATGCCAAGCTGTAGCTATCTATTTTGAAACTTTTGAATTTAGCTTGACCGTTTCATTCTGTTTTATGTACATGTGTTCTGTAACGTATATAAGGACAAGTAACAAAAATGCTCCGCACAAAAGAGGATAATATGTGTGTGTTGGCTGTATCGTATATATATATATATATATATCCTTTAAATATCCTTTAAATATATAATAAATATAAATAGGTATATATATCCTTTAAATTCCGGTTGAAGAAGTAAAGACAAAAGTTTCATGGGCACGTGACGTTATTTGGCACAGCAAATATTGGTGGATGGATGGTCCCATCTCAAAAATTGCTCAGCTCACTTAGGGCTTTCATTTGATACCAAATTTGACCACTTTTGAAAAATTTTATTTTTGACCGAAAATCGCCTAAGTCCCCACCCCACCCAACCACAGCACTCTACAGCCACTTTGAGCATGCAGTTCTATGACAAAAGTTGCTCAGCTCGTTTAGGGCTTTCATTTGGTACCAAATTTGACCACTTTTGAAAACTTTCATTTTTGACCGAAAATCGCCTAAGTCCCCACCCCACCCCACCCCACCACAGCACTCTACAGCCACTTTGAGCATGCAGTTCTATGACAAAAGTTGCTCAGCTCGCTTAGGGCTTTCATTTGGTACCAAATTTGACCACTTTTGAAAAATTTTATTTTCGACCACTTGACCCCCCACCCGACTGACCCTTCAAACGGCAAAGTGGAACCAGCCCAGCAAAATAGGTACGTCGGATGGCAAAACGGATACCGGGAATGAGCTGGGCACACCAGAAAACCCCTATAGACAAAGTTTTGAGAGGCCAGGTAGAGCCTACTATGGACCTCCAGGAAGCGGTTTCCGACATGACCCTCCAGACGGCAAAGTGGAACCAGCACAGCAAGATGGATGAGTCCTACGGCAAAAAGGACACCGGGAATGAGCTGGGCGCACCAGAAAACCCCTATAGACAAAGTTTTGAGAGGCCAGGTAAAGCCTACTATGGACCTCCAGGAAGCGGTTTCCGACTTGACCCTCCCGACGGCAAAGTGGAACCAGCCCAGCAAGATGCGTGGGTCTGAGGTAAAACTGACTGCGGGAATCGATTCTCCGTGCCAGAAAACCATTGTATGGAAGATTTGAGCGTTCAAAGTTAAATAGATAGCGAGAAATTTCGATTTTTCATTTTTCGAATTTTCGCCATCTTTGACGGGCCACTGTGGTCGCTAGGGAAGTGATAGAGAAACGCAACCTGGACCTTTAGTTAGTTCAATATATGTAATTTCTGAATATAAAAAGAAATCAGCTCCAGCTTGTAACGTTCGACCTGAGCGACGACCACAAAAATGGTCACTTTTCGCTATGAGCCGACTTTGCGGCGCCACTGCGGCGCTGTGGCGCAGCTGCGGCGCAAAAAAAAGTTGTGATTCTTAAATTCTTTAGAGGGTACTACTAGACCCCATAGCCCTTTAGGTTGGCCCACCGTTGCAGATCACGTGAAAGCGGCGAACATTATGTACAATACAACCATCAAATAGGAGAAACCGGAAAAAGAAACATCGCCGCCATAACCGGTCCGGGGCGCAACTTTTTAACGGTAAGTGATACGGGGCTGAAACTTCACAGACATACTAAACTCGATGTGCTCTACAATTTGCGCATGAAATCTGCGCAGGATTTTGCGCAGCTTCTGCGCAGCTTATTTTACACTGTCTCCACCCACTTTTCACACATATTATAGGGGTCGCTGCCGCGACCCCTATGATACACTGCAGTTGCAGCATCAACCGACTAGGTTTCATTTGTGTCAGAATACCCATGTATAGTATGTAATGTAATTTGTACGTTGAAATTTCATCAGTGCAATAGTGCACGGATGTTTTGCGTAAATTAATCGGTTACGCAGTAGTTTAAATTTAGTTTTCCTATTTCCGTATTTTTATAAATCTTGAAAAATTTAATTTTGGACACAAAATTTTTTAGCTGGACACAAATAAATTTAGCTGGACACAAGGTGGACACAGTCCCGATTTTCAAAAAAAACCCTGACCGGTGGCACAAGTTCCGGCAGCTCCGCCCACTACACCCAATCATGGGCACGTCAGACCGACGATTAGCATGTTATTGGAAGCTACATACTTACCACTGCTTTACTAAGTTACCCTGCCTCTCGCCTATGAAGTTATCCTAGCGCAACTTTTTCTTTCAACTCTGTCCAGAGGGGTTCGGCCACCTGGTGATTTCACCGCTTCCCCTCATCAGCGAAGATTACGCCGCCACAAACAACTCTTCCTTCATGCGGTCATGCGTATTCTCCATTGTTTGGACAACGCAAATGGTGTTTTTGTGTAGGTTACGTAGGTTTCAGTTGTAGTGAAATTAGGTTAAAATTGATACTCTCCTTCTAAAGCTCCAGTAGTGCGGAGTAGTGCAGCGTTATACCAAATTTCGTTTCTTTATCATCATAACAGCATAAAAATGGCATTTAAAGGCATAATAATGTACCATCTATATATACTTGCTGGGCTTTTTCTAGGCCAAAAAAGTGGGGGTTTGGAAAGTGGGGGGTAGCCCCTCCCCCCACTAGTGGGGGGGGGACCAAAAGTGGTCTAAAATCGCTAAAAATGCAGTAAAAATAGCCTGTTTTCTACATATACTGCTATAACTGCGTATGCTAAAAAGTGCTCAAAAATGGAGTTTGAGTACCAAAATAGACGATTTCTGACCAACAAATTCCGGCGAAGCCGGAAAATTTTTGAAAATTTTGACCAAAAATCCTTAAAATTTGGCATTTTCTGGAAACCTTATAGTGAGTGGGGGGGAAACCCAAAAAGTGGGGATGGGGCCGAGTGGGGGGACCCAAAAAGTGGGGGACGCCCTCCGACCCCCCCCCCCAGTAAAAAAAGCCAAGACTTGTAAACACTCGTTGCCAGCAGCTTTAGCAGATTTTTTCATAAAAAATAGCCATTTTAGCTTAAATCCTGGCATTTTTGAGAACTTTTTGCGTTTCACCATGCAAAATACACCCATTACCATTTTTTGGCTCATTTTTACAGAAACATGCCCCCCCCGCGAAAATTTCTCCACCCGGGCCCGGGGGAACCCCTTGGGAAATCCCCGGAATTAAAAATACCCTGTGGGGGGATTTTTTAAAAAGTTTCTAATCAATCTGCAAATCTTTTTAGTTTTTAGTTACATTTTATTTAGTGTAAAAATAGGCGAATTTAGTGCTTAAATAGGCAAAAATCGACCAAACTTCTCCGGCGAAGCCGGAAAATTTTTGAAAATTTGGCCTTCTGACCGATTTTTTCAGTGCAAAAGTTGGTATATATATATACCAAAAGGGGCACCCACTTTTTGGGGGAAGGGTGTTTGGGGGCCCTCTAGACTAAGCCCAGGCGTCCCCTCCTTTTCGCCTAGAAAAAGCCCAGAATCCAGGAATATATATTTTCTTAAAATTTGCCCAAAAACAAACACCAAACGGTGTTCGTTTATCCGCACCACTTGCTGGGTGATTTTTGCCACGAGCTCTATGCTTTTAATTTTATATTCTTTTTCGTGTTTAGGAATCCAATCGTTATTTGTAGTTGGTACGCAAATTTGTGGTTCCTGATTGCAATCATGCTGTTGCCATAAAATCATCTTATATTCTGGCTCCAGGTTGTCTGCTACTGTCTTTATTTGCCTAGACATACATCCAGTCATTTTCGGTGCCACACTTTGTTTCGTGCTGCGCAAATCGACGATTTTAGGTGTGAACTCGTCAATGAAAATCAAACGACGCTATGGCTGTCTAATTGTAATCTTTCTTATGCTAATGCTAACCGCCGTCCTACTCTACTATTTCTGTCCCCCGTCATCTTCGGCAGGGGATGGCTCTACTGGATTTCCGAAATCAAGAAAACGAAATCCGAAATTCCGCTCTCCGGATCCTGGATTCGAATTCTCCAACATTCCGTCTTCGTCATCTTCCTTTGTCGAGGATATTCCAGAATTGACTGGCCCGGGCTCCGTCTATTCCCAACTATCGGGGACCTATCGTTCCAGATTCGATTTCAGTCGCTGTCCCCCGGGCCGGTTTCGGGTTCATATTCATCCTCCTATCGATGATTCGGATTTTCGCGGCGCATTTCCGCCGATTTCGGATCGTTACCGGAAAATTTTGAACGCCATTCGGCGTTCCGAATTCTACACCAATGATTCTAGGCAAGCCTGCCTGTTGGTGCTTCGCTATGACACGCTGGATCGAGACCGCCTGAGCGCCGACTATATTCGCGGACTGCAGGATCTGATCTGGCAACTGCCGGCCTGGGCCGGGGGTCGAAATCATCTGATTTTTAACCTGTTTGCTGGCACCTGGCCCCACTATGCCGAATCGGATCTCAGGTTTTCCACCGGAGACGCCTTCCTGGCTAGGGCCAGTTTTTCCCTGGACACCTACCGGCCGGGCCTGGACATCTCACTGCCGCTGTTTCATGCCGAGATTCCGCAGCACTCTCCTGATCTGGCGGCGACCGATTGGTCGGCGGATCCATCCACGGCCTGGCGTCCGTTTTTCATGGCCTTCAAGGGCAAACGCTATGTCTACGGCATTGGGTCGGAGACTCGCAACGCGCTACATCATTTGCATAATGGCAGATCGGCGATCATGCTGACGACCTGTCGGCATGGCAAAAACTGGCAAGAGATGCAGGATGAACGCTGTGAACAGGATAACTTCCTGTACGATCAGTGGGACTACGCGGATCTCCTCTACAATTCTACCTTCTGTCTGGTGCCCCGGGGTCGACGTCTCGGCTCCTTTCGCTTTCTGGAGTCCCTTCGGGCCGGCTGTATCCCAGTCATCCTGTCGGACGGTTGGGTTCTGCCCTTCTCGGAGCTGATTGACTGGGACGAGGCTGTGGTCTGGGCTCAGGAACGTCTGCTCCTTCTGGTCCCAGATCTGCTCCGTTCCTACTCTGCTGCGCAGGTTTTGCGCATGCGCAGACGCTGTCAACTGCTCTATGCGCGCTACTTTTCCAGTGTTGATCGCATCGTCCACACCAGCCTGCGCATTCTTCAGACTCGCATCGAATCTGCGCAACGGCTCGATGCACTGCAGTGGGTCCCTCTTAGCCCCCGCTATCCTGGCGCTTTCCTTCAGACTACTCGCCAGCGTCATTCCTCGCTGGATGCGGTTCCGAATTTGACCGTTGGGTTTTCGGAATCTCCCGGACTGACGGTGATTTTCTGGATTGATTCCGTGACTCCAGTGACCGCCGGATCTCCCCTACTTCGCCTGATGACCTGTCTGGCTCAGCTGCACTTTGTCCGCTCGTTCATTCTGATCTCGCCGGAGCGGAGAAGTGATCTGATCGGTTTGAATTCTGACGATCGACCGTTCAGTCAGCGTCTTCGACTGATTTGGTTGCAAACTTCCCAGAGCAGTCCTCCCCTAAGTCCGGCTCTATTGGAACGTTTGCTACCCCTGATACAGACAGAATCGGTGCTTCTCTTGCTCGATTCTCACTCTCTGGTGGTTCTCCAGTCCCCACTCTCCTCCTTTTCGGTCCAGCAGCCCCCGGGGGCCTGTCCGGCCAGTGACCTGGCCCTTGCCTTTTCCCTCTGGCGCCAGTTTCCGGCCCGGCTCGTGGGCTGGACAGGCGCCGGGCACCGTTGGCTCCCGTCTGTCTCCGCCTGGGAGTATCTTCCAACTCCCAGCTCCGACGCTGATCTCAGTTTGGTGGTTGGCGGGGCTCTACTTTTCCACCCTATTTATCTCTATCTGCTGAAAGAGAAGGCAACGCTCAATCCTGATCTTGCTCAATTGCTCCACAGAAATCGGTCGTCCTGTCTTGATTTGGCGATTAATTTTCTGGTCGCTGATGCTACCGGCCACCCACCGCTGAAGCTAGACTCGAAACTGTTGTACAGTTGGCCGAAACCTGAGCCGGTCTGGCTTCAGACTCGAACGGATTGTCTCAATTCGCTTGCCATACTTTGGACTAAAATGCCCCTGGTTCGACAAAATAGTTCTCTGACTGGCTTGGTGACAGCCTTAACTCAGAGCGGTGCTGGGATTGTTTCTGTGAAACGGTCCACCAATGACCCCCAAAATTTGGATAGGGGGAGTTAGAGTTAAGTCATATTTATGACTCCGTTCTGTAATTTGTAATTTATTTGCTGTATTGTGCATGTAATGTACAGATTGTTGCAATTTTACAAGTGTATGAATTTCATTTTAATACATACGTGTAATTTTCTGGAGTAAACTGAACTTGCCTTTCTGTACAATTAGGTAGAACTTGCTGGATTTAGGGTAGGTGTGTGTTTAAGGTCAGTTAGGTCTTAGTTTTTGCCTTGTACCAACTTTGGAATAGGGTACAATTTATCCGTATTTGCCATACGTTTATCCTTGACTCGCAACCAGGGTTCGCCTTCATTCAAAGGATCGAGATGTTAAAGTAAACTTTAAGAACCTATTTTTTCGACCCATCAAGGCTAGCGATAGTTTGCTCCGTTTTCGGGCAGGGTTAAGGTGCATTCATAGTTCCAGACGCAAGCAGACGCGTTTCAACGCTCGTATGTAGGCGTCTGCATGCGTTCCTGAGCATGAATATGCTACTATTATTTTTAAACGGTTAAATCGGCATGTTATACAATCTGAGGCGTCGACGCGTCTCTGCTTCCGCGACTATGAATGCACCAATTGTTTGCTGCGGTGGAATTGCAGACGTTTAAGACTTCTCAAAGAATTTATGGTTACTTACAAGAAAAGTTTTAAGTTTCTGTTAGTTTTACTGGAACGTTGAAGATAGAGTAATCATAATATTGGGTGGAAATCGTACATTCATCAGAATTTCATTACCAATCCATAGTTTCGTAGTTGACATATCAACTGAACTAGTTTGTCAAAATATTTTCCGAATTTGTTAAAAATTAACATTTTTATATTATTAATGGTTTAAAAATATAAGACGGTTAATACCACAGATCACCTTAAGGAAGGAGGAGGATCCTTTAGTCTAAAACTACGGTTACTGAGTTTGCTCAATTTTACGTACATAAAGCCCATACATATGTTTTCCAAAACGTGATATAATATCCAGAACGTGTTGTGGGAGAACGGTAGCAAAATTGAGACAGGCTAACTGAGGCTGTTGGGTGAGAAATTATATAAATGTGTGAAAATACTTGAATCCTGAAAATGGCTAATGTTTGGCAAAAATCCACTTTTTTGTGTCAAGTTTTCATCTTGTTACAGATGTTAGAAAGTTGTGGGCTGATGACTGTTTTACATCGGCTACGTATATTCAAACAATACTGAATATTCGCTACAATTTCGGATCAAATATTGTTGAAATTTTATCGGTCGACAAAAATACAATTCGAACGGAGTTCTGTTTTCTGTTAACTTCATTCCTAATAAAATCTCGGAAAGGGAAAATCGTAACGTGTACGAACGTTGGTACGTAACGAACCTAACTTTTCCCTTTCATTCTAGTCTGTTAAACTTTAGTCGTTGAATAACGGGAATTCACAAATTACATTTATATACTTGCCCTGGCTTCAGTGTAACTTTAGCTGACTTTTTTTTCGCTACGTGCCACACCCCAGTCGCTTTCGCCTGCAGGGGTAGTGCCGGATCCAATTTTATTTTTTAGAATAGGTGAGGGGAGAAAGATCCGGCACTGAATAATTGCTTTCTGCAATTATCCGAGGCGTCATCAAGGCTACTGCCGCAACAGAAGTGAACACGCTGCTAGCTGTGCATTCGTGCTCACCCATTGGCTCCACCAAGAAGGGTTTCCCCTCCAAGACGGCCAATTCCTTGCAAATCTCGGACATCACATAAGAAATCATATTGGGAGGGAGGGGTGGATTCTGGTACATCAGCACCATATTCTTTTAAGAAAAAGGACACTGGAGCCGACAGCTACCAGAAAAGTTTAAATTCTTGTGGTAATAGCGTAAAGTCGAAAGTTTAATAATTTTATTGAGGGATCCTTAGGATCCAAACTTTCATGTTTGCGGCCGAATAATGCAGATGGTACATTCTCCCAATCTGATCAGCCTAATGTGTTGCGTATCACAATATTCAGTGCTATTGAAACAAAACCTATATAATTAATTCTATGTAATTTAAATTATTATTCATTTGACAGAAGACCAGGGGGACCTTTTCCACCCCCCAAGCCTAATGTCAGTCAATTAAAGCTTTAACCTAACTATATAATAATTATAAACATAATTATAGATTTAACATAACCGCTCTGGAATCAAGTTATGCGATAATGTTCAGCATTCTAGTTTATTGGCAATACCAAAGTATCTATTACTTAATCTATTTAAATCGTAATCTTAAACTTCAAATTCTAAAAAAATTAACGTAAAGCAGAAACTTATCTTTTTTAAGCCACTACTCATGTACCTCATTTCAACACAAGATTGGCAGTTTGCGCAACCTTATTTAGACAAGTAAGTCTCACCAGGTGTTCATAAAGTAATTGTACATTCGCCTATCTGAACTTAGCTTCCACTCTCGCTTGTATTCCGTCCATAGATTGTGAAATAACCATATTGTTTATTGACCATGCTATAGTTGGAATGATATGTAGTTTCCCATTGTATAATTTCCATAAAAACCCATGTGTTATCCATTCAAACTCAAAACACCACTAATAATGATAGAAGTTTGACTTTGATCCTTTTGCTAAAAGTTAAGCATCAAAGAGAAATAATCTAATTAGACATTTAATCATATTTAGAATACACAAATTGTTCTAGACTTTCATCTCGTAAATAATAGATACAACATCATTTCATTTCCTGATAGTGTGCTTCACTGCCCAAAATATTTTTGTATTTTTGAGAGTGTATAGGTTACTGTAGCTTTCCACTCCCAATATTTGCAGTATATATATTTATTGTATCCTAACAACAAGGATTATTTTCAAAGCATAAAACACTAAACTAAACACGTTCACTTAATTTTAGAGGCGCACATACTTCAGAGTGGGGTAATTAGTTTACAAAATATTTAAGATTCTAAACTTATCGAATTGTGTCCAACCAGTTAGCATCCAGCTGACTTAAGGTGGTGATTCCCTTTGGTCACATAAAGTTTGCACCATTATTACTGGTTCATTACTTGGAGTTAAGAAGCCATTTTTATATCAAAATGTAGCTTGACATTTTCTCTTTTAAATGCATACCATGAAACTAATGTTGCGATTCTAAGATATTTTTAACACATTTTAGAAGAAGTATAATTTTCCAGAATTTTTGCAGACTCAAGTAAATTTTTTCGCGAGACATCGATTATGTCATTCGATACCTCCATCAAATAGCTGGGGACGATTTTTTATTTATTGTGAAATCGCTCTTCGTTATAGAGAAATAAGCTGAAATGTGTGCGTAACCTGTATTTTGCCTACTTCTTCCAATTTTGTCAAGCGATTACTTTAGCTAGAAAGCAGCAATCGGGGCAACTAAAAAATCGTCCCTGGGTATATTTGTGCAGAACACATTTGTTCAGTAGCAGCCCTCCAACTTGCATGGTGAATGCTCCACAATCTTTGGAAAAAATTCGTCATGTTTTTGCAAAAACTACATTTTTTATGATAGCAGCCTACGGGATAGCAGTTGGAAGACGATCATGCGTCGGATAATTTGTCCCTGTGAGACCTTCAGATCGACGCCCTTAGTTTGATTTTACGGCTTGCGTAGTTCAAGAAATGTTGGATTATTTGATTTCTGCAAAAATGACAAGTTTTCGACGCCAAAACAAGAAAATCGGCTATATTGTACGGTAGAGAAACGCTAGAAACTTGCTTTAAAAAGCAGAAATGTGAAGCTCAATGAGATCTTTCGAATGAATATAGTCATAACTGTATAGCAGCTGCCAAACGTTTAGAAATTGGGAAAAACCACTCTAACCGGAAATCTCGAATTTTTGAACCGGGATTGCGCGGAGGGTGTCAGAACGCTAAAAGAACTTATTTCGGAAAGTTCCATCAAATTTCATCTTGATTTACGCCGCCAAACAACAATATGTGCCCAAAAGGAATCACCACCTTAAAAGCTTATTTATTAATCATTAAGAACTCATTAAACTTAAGTCCGAACAGAAGCATTCCTATTCTTTGCGGCTTTAGTTGAGTCGACTATGTAATAAGTAATATATTAGTTATATTATTAATAAGTAATTATTAGTTATATTAGTAATAAATAATAGCTGTACGCCGACTTGGCCTGCGGATGACAAGTTTTGAGTTGCCGCTTTTTTCACAAAAAAGTAACCACACAGATTTTGTCCTGACTGAAAAGTATTATGCTACTGTTTGAAATAAAACATTGTTGTTCACCGTTTCTGTTACAATTTATCAGGATTCCCTGGAAAACTTTATCAGGAATATTGGTTAAATTTATATATCAGGAGTCCCTGTTTCGCACATTAATAACAAACCAGCCGTTTTCCAATCAACTTTAGTCTCGTTTAATGTAAAACTTCTACATACCTACCTACCTATATAGAGTACTGTAGTTTTCACAAACTGTGCCAAAACCTGCAATAATCAATCAACCAATCACCACCATGATTTATTCCATTTTAAAGTTTGTATCAATAGGATGTAACGAAAGCCCAATTTATTGTCATCAATTTTGTTATAGCATCATCGCAGATTCATAAATTTTCCTTCAATAGATATAAATAAAACATGTCATAGAATTTATTTTAGTTTTCGTTACCATTTAAGCAATCTCAGTTGGTTTGGTAGACAGAATCTATTTTTCTATCCGTTATGTTCGGGCTATTGCTTCGCTTACAGTTTGTTGTCTGTGGCTTAACCATTTCCGCTGTAGAGGAATTTATAGCGCCTGAGATAAAAGTGGAACTCTGGATTCAGTCAGTGCTGGATCTTGATCTGGATCGAGCTCAGATGACCATCCAGGGATTCCTCGTCTCAACCTGGGCCGGCGAAATCGGACTCAGCCCGATCATTCCTTCTGGACTTCTGAAATCCACCTATGGTCTGGAGTTTTTCCACTCCCATTGGGATCCACATCTGAGCTTTCTGAATGAGGAGGGATTTGAACTGGCCGAGGCTCCGGTCAACAGTATTTTCGTGACCGGTTTCCAGAATGGCACTGTTTTCACGAATTTCAAGTTCAGAGCCAAGTGTAAGCGGAAACGTTTGGCGCTTTTCATAGGCCCCATTTCTTTGATTAAACGGATTAGATTAAAATTAGTCCGTATTAAAGAAATAGCACCTCGGATTAAAATTTAATCCAGCGAGTTAAACAGATTAAATGTAATCCTATGTCTTTAATGGTGGCCTTTTCGTGCGTACTCAATACACGCTTTTTATATACGTGTATTTAGAAATGGGTAGCTAGCTTTTACATGTAATTATGCATACATGCATTTATATATATATGTACACATATACACATATATATATATATATGTATATATATATATATTTATATATGTATATATATGTATATATATATATTTATATATGTATATATATATTTTACATATGTCTATATACAGACATATAGGGAGAGGGGGTAGGCATAAGGGATTCGTGACAGGCTAACAGGCTATATGTTTAACACATGTCTTAGCCTGTCTAGCCTGTCATTCATGACAGGCTAAGGAAATTCGGTAATTTCTAGGTATATACAGACATATAGGGAGAGGGGGTAGGCATAAGGGATTCGTGACAGGCTAACAGGCTATATGTTTAACACATGTCTTAGCCTGTCTAGCCTGTCATTCATGACAGGCTAAGGAAATTCGGTAATTTCTAAGTATATACAGACATATAGGGAGAGGGGTAGGCATAAGGGATTCGTGACAGGCTAACAGGCTATGTTTAACACATGTCTTAGCCTGTCTAGCCTGTCATCCATGACAGGCTAAGGAAATTCGGTAATTTCTAGGTATATACAGACATATAGGGATAGGGGGTAGGCATAAGGGATTCGTGACAGGCTAACAGGCTATATGTTTAACACATGTCTTAGCCTGTCTAGCCTGTCATCCATGACAGGCTAAGGAAATTCGGTAATTTCTAGGTATATACAGACATATAGGGAGAGGGGGTAGGCATAAGGGATTCGTGACAGGCTAACAGGCTATATGTTTAACACATGTCTTAGCCTGTCTAGCCTGTCATCCATGACAGGCTAAGGAAATTCGGTAATTTCTAGGTATATACAGACATATAGGGAGAGGGGGTAGGCATAAGGGATTCGTGACAGGCTAACAGGCTATATGTTTAACACATGTCTTAGCCTGTCTAGCCTGTCATCCATGACAGGCTAAGGAAATTCGGTAATTTCTAGGTATATACAGACATATAGGGAGAGGGGGTAGGCATAAGGGATTCGTGACAGGCTAACAGGCTATATGTTTAACACATGTCTTAGCCTGTCTAGCCTGTCATCCATGACAGGCTAAGGAAATTCGGTAATTTCTAGGTATATACAGACATATAGGGATAGGGGGTAGGCATAAGGGATTCGTGACAGGCTAACAGGCTATATGTTTAACACATGTCTTATGAAATAATAATAATTATTGTTATTAAATTATTAAATAATATTTGACTGAAGTTGTCATTATTGTCGAAATAAACTAAACATGGTCGTGCTCTTACCATACGTGAATGTAGCAAGATTTAATTACTATATTAGTTGTGAGAAGAAGTAAGTCTAGATTAAAATTCGTTAGAATGTTAATGTAGTTTAATTCGTGGTACACAAGGTTTAGTTTATCAACAAGTAGCAAATAAAGAATTTTGGTCAAGTGGATCGACCCTAATGAAGTAGGCCGTTGACCATGCTGAAGTGGTTCGTTGATCACGGGTCTGAGATCCGTATTTCGGACTATTTTTTAGAAGCCTTTTCTAGGACTGATACTGGAAATCGTTTCAAACAATTAATATCTGAAATCTAATCTAATCTAATCTGATTTAACAATCTAATCAATATTGTGAAAACTAAATTATGAGGTGCGGATCTCAGAATGTTGAACTAAATTTTTAGTAATCTTAATAATGGCTTGCACCAATGGAAATTAAGTGTTACTTAAAGTTAATTGTCACTTTACTGCCGATTAAGTTTTAATTCCATCTTAAGCTGTTGTACCAATTATACTTAACCTAAGTACCAGTTAATCTTTATCCTTATCACACTTAAATCTTCCTTGTTTGCTGCTTAACCCTTTAAGTCCTACTTAAAGATAAACTTTGATGGTGTAACGACTTTAAGTATCAGTTAAAATTGGTATTTAATTGCTACTTTAGCACCATTTCACCAGTTAGCTAGTTAGCAATTAGCTAAAACAAAAACACGTGTCTTAAACTGATACTTAAGTTGTACTTAACTGCTACTTAAGTTAAGTATTAGTTGGTGCAACGAAATTCAACTTTAAGTGGCACTTAACTGTTACTTAACCTAATTCCCACTTAATTTAATCAGAATTGTTGCAAGTTACCGTAAATCTAACCATTGAAAATTTAATCAAATTTTGTTTCAAGCAACCATAAATCTAACCATTGAAAATTTATAATAATTTAAAGTAAGTTTATCTGTTAACATAAAGTTCTATGTCACTGACTACATCTGAGGCACATTAGAAATGCTTCATTTATCCGATTAGTTACTCTGTTCTCTGTTTCTGTCCTGCTGTAACCTTGTTCTCCATGTGGATTTTGGTAAAATCATACGAATTTTCAAGTCAGATCATATCATACATATGTCTAGAGTTGGCATGTGGTTGCCCTCATTTGGTAATAAATAACAACGACAGTATTCTAATTAAATATTTTAAAAGCTAATTATATTCGCCTAGTATCTAAAGAACTAATTTCCACTAATTTATTTCATAAATTTATAAAACAAAGCGTTGTAATCAAAAGAAAATCTGGTAAATCATTTTAGTTTTGCAGATCCAAAACATGTCCTGTTAATTTGTTCAGATAAGGAATGTGTATATATTAAAAATTCAATAAAAGTAGCAATGAAAAAATATGAAATCTGAAATTTTTGGATCTGCTTACAATTAAATGATACAAGAGTACAGAAGCACGTGCCTGTGATTATTATTCATTGATGAAATGCATGTATACATGCATATATATGTGTATATATATATATATATATATATATATATATATAATTTATAATCTTTTCGCTGCACAGCAGTATTATTAATCAAAAACTCACTCTTCCGTAATGAAAAGTATACTGATTAAATTTTTCAGTATGCTTTGAATTTCAATGGAAAATGTAAAATATATCATATACAATAACAATCACAGGCAGTAATTAATGCATTGTAATAATATTGAGAAAAATTTTATATTCATGAACTAGAAATGTCAATATGTTCGGATAGGATAAATTTATTTTAACAAACGTACTAAAGTATGTCTGTCAAGGAAAATGTCATTTTAATGAAGAATCAATTCTTAAGTTTAAATATAGGACCAATGTTTTTCGGGTTTTGTAATTGGGGGGCGGTTTCTACCCCTAAAGGGGAATAGGGAAAAGGGCAAATTATAAATTTTTAAAATGTATTAGTTTAAAATTTGCAATTTTAAGAGAAAAAGCAAGAAAATGGTTTTGAAAATTAAGGCTATATATTTAAACTAGTTAAAAATTGTAAACAATTTTAAAAATTTGACCAATAAACTTAAATGTTTCAACACTTGAGAGGCAGCTAAACACAATTGGGCGGGGGGCCGATCCGGTGAGGGACGCGAAAAAGTGAAAAGGAAGTCTGAAATGTGGCGGGACTATGGAAAAGTGAAGATGTAATAGCACACGCACAACAAAACTGTCAGTTGACTTGAATTAAAATTATTATATTTGTAATTACAAAAGGTTAAGACATTTAAGTAAGAAACTTAACAGAAATGTGACATGAGCCTGTAAGCGAGTATGTGAAAAGAAGCACATACACCTGAAAACATTGTTATCATGATATTTGGATAGAATTTTTTTTCCTGAACAATTTTTGAAAAGTGAAACGTCAAATTAGACGTCGTATTAAAATCATCAGTAAAGCTACTGAACAGTAAAACTGGTTAATCCATAAAACAAAACAACACCAGTAAATTTGTCAATCAAATTATTTACAAATAATACAAAATACAAACTAAAACAATTTTTTGTATTTTTTAACTATATAATAACAAAACAATAAGTAAAGCATGGACAAACAATGCCAATAATCAATGTATTGCCATTAAGAAAAACCTAACTAATTAGAAAAGAATAACTAGGACAGTCGGTTTATATACAATTCTGGAATAAATTGTTGAAATCAAGAGACTTACTTAGCTACCACAATTGCCGTACTTTAGCGACATGAAAATGGATCGACATCGATCGTTGTCGAGATTAATTTCTTTGAAAAACACTTTACAACTCACAAAATTGTAAAACGAAGCATTTTTACCATGAATTTTAAATTTATTAACTGGTTTCGCACTACATTTAGTTTAAAGTTTGCAAAATCAGTATAAAATGTCTAAAATCATTAAGTTTCTTGCAGGTTAACAAGTCAGGGCGGGGAAAACACATATACGGAACGAAAGCTGTAACTTTTTTGACTTAAGGCTGAGAGAACTTAAGGAGGGTCTATCATGAAAAATTTGATAGTCACCCATTTCGCTCATTTTTACCCATAAGTTAGCTACATATATACGTATGTCGTACATATCAAGTTTAAATATTGAGTTGTTTCCTCCACTTCTCCGCTAGTTACGAACTATTAACTGCTTGCAATTTGAATAATGGGCGAAAACGAGAGTACCGCGCTAGACTAAGGCAATTTTTCTCATACAATCTTCAATTATAGAGATTCAATGGTGAGTATATATGTTTAAGAACAGATCTGCAGAATTAATTTTGTGCCGATTTTGGCAGCTTTGTCTAACGACTTTTAAGAATAAGCAAGGCCATTGCTGAGGCACAATCACAAAAACCTTTAACAGCCGCTAACTTAAATTTTGTGCATTTGCGGATTATAGTCAAAGAAAAATGTTCCTCGCACTAAGAGCTTTCGATTGGTGTCAATTTTGTCTTGTTTTGAGAAATTTATAAAATTGCAATTTTTTTTCAATGGGGGTGCCAGACCGACATATTAGGATGCAGCGACCAAGTCGGGCAACTTAGTTAAAATAATGGTGGTTAAAGCTGAGCTACAGCCACCAGAAATAACGTTCAACAAGATATTTTGGCATTTGGTAGCTGTTGGTTGACATGGCTTCACGTTCTAGGCAAAAACTCGAAAAAAATTCAAAATTTCTAGGCAAAACCTCGAAAAAATTCAAAATTTTGGAAAAAACAAACTTTCTAGGAACAAATAATCTAGAAACTGGGCAAACATTATAGGCATCATTTGGTATTGTTAGAAACGTCTATTTATATACTGTGATTTGTTGGAGTCAGAGTCAGGGTATTTTTTACAGGGGGGGCGGGGGGGCCCCCCCGAAATTGACCTTCCCCCCCCGAAAATGCCTTCCCCCCCGAAAATGCCTCCCCCCCCGAAATCGCCCCCCCCGGGATTTTTGCTTCCCCCCCGGGATTTTTTGGGTGCCCAAATTTTTGCCAAAAATAGGCTAATTTTCAAAAAATTTTCGGCTTCGCCGAAGATTTTTTCGTAAAAATAGCTATTTTTAGCTTATATCCTGGCATTTTGGAGAACTTTTAGCGTTTCACCATGCAAAATACGCCAAAAAATACCATTTTTTGGCTCATTTAGGCAAAAAATCTTCCCCCCCCCCGGGAAGCCCCCCCCCGAAAAAAATCCCTAAAAAATACCCTGAGAGTTGCCTTTGAATTTTACAAGTGCTTATTCAAAGTAGAAATCCCCATTTGTCAGCATCGAAAAACGTCAAATTTCACAGTCAGCAAACTTCAAAAATTATTTTTAAAAATTCAAAGACCTAAGTCAAAAATCTAATTCCAACAAATCACAGTATATAAATAAAATCACAGTAAACGATACCAAATGATGCCTGTAATTTTTGCCCGGTTTCGACATTTTTGGCACTAGTCAAAAGATTGAAACTTTTTCAATTTCCTATGTTTAACATATGAGATCTCAACTTTGAAGTGAAATAACTACTGAGCAGTATGAGATCCAACTTTAATTTCAAAAACTCGTTAAAATATATATATACCAAACCGTTTGGTATATATATATACGTATATGTGAAAATTAGCAAAATCGGAGATGGTCGAAAAATAGGCCAAAAATGGACCCCCCTTAAGTTTGCACCATGGTGTATATCGCCCTTAGTTCTCTCTAATGATTCATGTATAGAAATACGCCTGACCCCGTGTACAGTTGTAGCAATAATCGATTTCGTGAGTGTTGTTTCTCCCCGCCATTTGGAGAAAAACAGGGAAATATATTCTAAAAATGATCCCGGGTGTTCCGCTGGACACTAATTGTTACGCATTAAAGGTTGTATATACATTTTTGGAAATGCTAAATAATTTGGTGCCCTTAATTTTCAGTAGAAAGCTGCTTATCAGACATAGATGCATTTTATGTCAACCTGAATCTATGAAATGATCGGATATCGCAGCAAAAACGGCAACAGACAGCAACCAAAACACTTGCAAATGTCGTTGTTATAATTGTTTAATTAATTATTAATTGATATATATATATAATTAATTTTTTGAATAGAAATTTAGATAAACTAGATCAGTTAACCTCCAAATTATAGGGGGGCGCGAGAGCGATGGCGAAGTTGCAATAGTCCGAAATCTTGCACACAGGTGCGGCTGAGCATTGCAAATCGTGTTTTATGAGTTTCCTTCACTGACAGTAAAGTTTGCATCTGGTGGCGGTGCAGTAGAGTGCTATATGCTAAATACAGTAACTAAAACTATTGCAGCCATGGGTACTGGATGTTGGATTTCTGTCAAAATAGAGAAAAAGGAAGAACTTGGAACTTTTCAAGCTTCTTTGTTCTGTACTTTCGGTTGACGATTAATGATTGGCGGAATTTTTAAAGTTTCTTTCACACAGCTTTAACGTTTTTGCTTTTTACTGAGAACCTTAAAAATGAAATAGGACAAGAATAAAAATGCTCCGGTGGAGCATGAAAAATGCAATATGGGTGACACTGGGTTTTAAGCGGACAGAGGACTAGGTTTTAAAACGTTAATATGGGAGGGGCAGGTTGTAAATGCCAGGAGGACTAGGTTAAAAGCGCACTAATATGGACCAGCTTCGCTGAACAACCCATATTCGCGGTCACTCATGCTCCACTCCACATGACCTACGAGTAATATCTACATTCTTCAGCTTTCAAAGCAAGCGGGACGATTTTGAAATATTAAAGCTTATTCCAAATAAACAATGCAGTTCTGATAGAAAGGTGTTCAAGGTGTTTTTTCTGCACTGTCAGCGCAGAATCTTGTGTTAAGTTGATGCGAAAAGCAGTTGACGTTAGTGTATTATTAAGTTGTATAATAAGGAGCACGACCACATACTTGCAGGACATGCTGACAAATCGTACAATTTTCCGAAGAACTGCCAATAGCAATATATAGCAAGCAGCTGCCGATAGAAACTCTGGGACAGTTTTCGCGAATATGGGTTGTTCAGCGAAGCTGGTCCATATTAGTGCGCTTTTAACCTAGTCCTCCTGGCATTTACAACCTGCCCCTCCCATATTAACGTTTTAAAACCTAGTCCTCTGTCCGCTTAAAACCCAGTGTCACCCATATTGCATTTTTCATGCTCCACCGGAGCATTTTTATTCTTGTTATATTATATATACACACAGGAAACATATTCCCAAGCCTGTCTAGGAAGTGCCCGCCGGGATTTGAACCCGGGACCACCCAGACTCGAAGGTCTGGGTTGCTCTGCCGCTGAGCTACGGTCACGCTTAAAAAGAAGGAACAGGCCTGGAAATATTTACAGAAACTGTCTACACGACGGAAGAAAACAGATCTAGGAAAACAAAACGAAAGTTTCGGAAAAATGAACTGACGACCACGACATGACATCTGAAAGCTTTTATATACGTAATTCAAATTCGATAGAATTAAAAAACCTGGAGAAATTTGAAGTGCAAAACTTAGAAGTTTAATTTGAGAAAAAGGAAAACTAAGGGAAGCAACATTGAAAGGCCACGTATATACAAGTGAAGAACACCCAGACTTTAAACATAAATTATGGGGGCGCGATAGCAATCCCCTATAATATGGGTGTAAAAGGCGCTGCGCTGCGCGGGCCTTAGAGACTCGTACGAGCACGGTGCCAGCTAAATTTTGGTCAGACATTTTCGTCAAAGTCAGAACTTAGAACATTATCGCTTCAGCACACGTTAGGCCCGCTTTTTCCGTGTAAGTCTTGCTTGGAGAAGAGCACTTTTCTTCTATATAACTCACAAACTGAACGTCCCAACTTAACATATGTAAGTTTGGCTGCCGAGGCCCAACTCCTCCGACTAGGGTGTCCAAAATAGTCGACCCACCCAAATCGTACCCTTGGACAACTCCGGACCAAAATTGAAATTTTTGCTGGTACTCACTATGGACTTTGCGCAGCTACCCCATATTACGCATGTGACATGTCCTAACTCTAAACTATCCAACCATATATTGAATTCCCTGCCATGTCCTCTGGCTTCGCCACCGGTGGGCGATTTTTTGTGATCATTTTTACCTCCGTTTTGTTAATATATATATATTTTCTTAGATTCGAAAAAATTCCCACTGTTCCGATAGGCGACATTAAAGTTGGAAAAAATTTGACAAATCACTGTAAAAAAGATCATGGAAAAGTTTGCAAATATATATCCTGAAAAAGATAAAAAATTCGTTAAAATGGACTAAATTCGGCATTTTTTCAAAACTGTACTTCAGCACCTTTTCGTCGTTTTTATTTTCTGAACATATATTATAGCTTTTACTTGGTGAAAGTTAAAAATAAATTTTCCAGATATACTGTATATTCAGTTTTGTTTTCAGGGTGCATATATACATCATTTTCATAATTTTGGCCGAAGTTTTACTTTGGTTAGTCGAAATTTTAAAATTAGTAAAATAATTA
Organism: Trissonchulus latispiculum; assembly: GCA_030248195.1. Lineage (NCBI taxonomy): Eukaryota > Metazoa > Nematoda > Enoplea > Enoplida > Ironidae > Trissonchulus > Trissonchulus latispiculum. The sequence continues at coordinate 36,576 of JASAND010026868.1, forward strand.
TTTTGGTGGAAGCATGCAAGTTGACTCAAACAGTTATATACTTTTGAGAAAACTCCGTACCGTTCATCCAACTAGAATCCTAAAAGCAAAATAAAGTGGCAAAAATTAAGGAAGAACATGAAGAGATCAAAGAAGTGAAAAATATCGTGAAGAAAGTAGTAAGAACTGATAGAACTGCAAGTTTCATGGCTAAAACTAGAAATTGATGTTTAAAATTTAACTGAAATTGTTAAATTTGCACTAAAATACAAGAAATTTTTCTGACTTATATACTCAATTTCCCAGTTTTTCCCGGTCGCATGAACCCTGTTAAAGTTTTCCGAGTCGGGAAAAACACAATGCGGGGAAAACCATCGGCGGGGAAAAAACCCACCCGAATTTTTTGCTGGAAGCGTGCCAGAACAATTTCGACGGTGTCATTCGAAAGAGCGGGTTGTTTTAGTAGGTCTACATGGAAAAATACCAACATTTTTGAAAAAATTGAATTTTGAAAATTTTGTATGTTTAACACAACACGTATATACAAGTAATAAAAATGCTCCTCCGGAGCATGAAAAAGTAATATGGGTGGTGGTGAGGTTGTAAAATCAAGAGAGGACTAGTCTTAAAAATGCTTAATATGGTGGCTAGGTTCAAAAAAAGACGAGGACTAGGTTGTGGGCGAATTAATATGGGCACAGCTTCGCCGAGCAACCCATATTCGCGGACTGAAAAAGTTATATACATACGTATTACATATGCATACATACCAGTGTTCAGTTTTAGTTACGGTGAATAATATACAACTATGACATATATACGAGTTTTAGCGGAAGCAAACATTTTCATACTTTTAATAGTTGAAAATAGTTCAATTTTTGCTTTCTCCCCAGCAAAAATTCCTGGGGGGGGTCGGGGTAACCCCAACCCCCCCCCCCCCCCACTGGGTGCGCCCATGCCGGATACATAAGGTATATACGTACTATATAACTCAAACTAATAAAACTCTAAACAAAGCAAAGCAACGTGGCTATGATAAGAAAAACTGGGAAGAAGCGGGGGTCTGGGGGCGGCAGTCCCCAGCTAAAAGCTAGAGCTCTTTTTAAAAAGCTTCACCTATTTGAAAATTTTTTGAGCCATGTTGTGGTTAGCAGTAGCAAAATTTGACTAAGCTTTTGCTTGTGTATTTTAAATTGTATTTTGTAAAAAAGCGTGCATATCAGGGGTTTTTAATGAATTTTTTGAAAAACGCACCTGCGTAAATTTTGCGTATATATATTTTTATTTTAGAATGCGTATTTTTAATTTCGACTGCGTAAAATTACAAAAATTATATAGTATAAAGTTATAAACGCTTGAAAATCGCACCTGCGTAAATTTTGCGTATATATATATATATATTTTTATTTTAGAATGCGTATTTTTAATTTCCACTGCGTAAAATTACAAAAATTGTATAGTATACGTAAAGCTATAAACGTTTTTAGCTTCGATTTACTGCATTTTTAAACAACGTTACGGACCTTAGCTTCATTTTACGTTGCATGCTCGTCGAACTGCGGTGTCAGAGTATGACTAGCTGGCGAAAAATAGATACGCAAGGTGTCTGGGGGCGCTGCCCCCTATAAGTACAAGAAAATTTTAAATTTCGGAGTAAAATTGTTTTCAAAACTTTGAATTCTTTGCCTTGAGCAGTTTAATAGGTATATACATATATGTATAAGTAAGTGAATAGTTGGTTAGACATAATGTTGCCTTGACCAGATAAAATTTTAGTTTACTATATATATATATATATATATATATGTTAAATCAAAATAGAAACAAACAGCAACGCATACTATGCATAGTACGCACAGAAAGCATAGCAACCGCTGCTTGCTATACGTATACGTATACCGAGTAATAATTGAAGACCAGCCACCCCACCCCGCCCCATATGCTATCCTCAAAACAACCAAAGAATAGTTAATTCGCGCCGAAGGCGCGAAAATTTTTGTTTTTTCTGCTATTTCTCCTTTCTGCTTCTTAATTTTTCTGACCTTCGAAACCTGACAGGGGGGGCGGCCGCCCCCCCGCCCCCCCTTGGGTGCGCCCCTGACGTATATATATATATATATATTACTTGTTAAACTGTAAAGGAAACAGAACAGAAGTCACTTTAAGAGGCAGAATTACGTATATATATAATAAAGCTATACAGAACTGAACTGAATATATATATACTACGTAAATAAGTACGCGCAGGCGACATTTTTAAAAAATTTTATGGAAATTAATAAAATTCTGCTTTATTTTCACTGAAAATGTGCATATAAACATTTGAAAAAGGAGGAGCCCAAAACGCAAAGGGGGCGGGCCCCTCCCCTGGATCCGCCACTGCGACCCGGCAAAGTTTGTCAAATTTTGGCACTTTTAGACGAACCAAAATTTTCAAAAATGATATATAAAGTCCCAAAAAAATTTGCAAAATAAAAATTTTATCGATGACACTCATAATTTTTTCGGGCACACTAGTACCACTGTTCAGTGGCGGATCCAGGGGGGGGGGGCCGGGGCCCCCCCTTTGCGATTTGGGCCCCCTCCTTTGACATTCCGGGCCCCCCCCTAGAAAAATTTTTCAGCTGTTTATAATGCATATTTCGAGTGAAAATTAAGCATAATTTTAATAAATTTCACAAATTTTTAAAAAATTTTGCCTGCGGCGCACTTTTACTTCTATGCTGCTTTATTACTTACTTAGTTATGTGACAGAACTTCTATCTCTTAAAGTGTCTTCTATTTTGTTTCCTTTCCTGTTCTGTAAGTATATACATATATAATTGTACTCAACGTCTTCAGTTTATTTTATGACTATAGTATATATATACCGGCTTATATATATACGGGCATTTACAAATTTTAATTTGCTTTCATAACCTATATATATATACAAGTAAGAAAAATGCTCCGCACAAAAGGGGATATATAATATGTGTGTTGGGCCTATGTCTGTCGTTTAAATTCCGGTTGAGAAAGCAAGTATATATATAAATCCGACACAGCAAGTTTGGGTGGGGGGTGGTTCTATGGCGAAAGTTGTTCAGTTCGATGCGGGCCATCATTTGACTCGAAATTTGACCACTTTTGAAAATTTTAATTTTTGACCCAAAATCGCCTAAGTCCCCACCCCACCCCACCACAGGCCTCTACAGCCACTTTAGGTACGCACTTCTATGACAAAAGTTGCTCAGTTCGATGCGGGCTTTCATTTGGTACCAAATTTGACCACTTTTGAAAATTTTAATTTTTGACCCAAAATCTCCAAAGTCCCCATCCCCACCCTACCACAGCACTCTACAGCCACTTTGAGCAGGCAATTCTATGACAAAAGTTGTTCAGCTCACTTAGGGCTTTCATTTGGTACCAAATTTGACCACTTTTGAAAAATTTTATTTTTGACCACTTGACCCCCTACCCGATTTACCCTTCAAACGGCAAAGTGGAGCCAGTCCAGCAAAATGGGTGGGTCGGACGGCAAAACGGACTCCGGGAATGAGCTGGGCGCACCAGAAAACCTCTATGGACAAAGTTTTGAGAGGCCATGCACAGTCCTATATGGTGTTCTTGTAAGTCGGTACCGACTTGACCCTCCCGACAGCAAAGTGGAACCAGTCCAGCAAAATGGGTGGGTCGGACGGCAAAACGGACTCCGGGAATGAGCTGGGCGCACCAGAAAACCCCTACGGACAAAGTTTTGAGAGGCTATGCACAGTCCTATATGGTGTTCTTGGAAGTCGGTACCGACTTGACCCTCCCGACAGCAAAGTGGAACCAGCCCAGCAATATGGGTGGGTCCGACGGCAAAACTGCTTACGGGAATCAATTCGCCGTGCCAGAAAACCTTTGCATGAAAGAATTGAGCTTTCTAAGTTGAATACACAGCGAGAAATTTCGATTTTTCATTTTTCGAATTTTCACCATTTTTGACCGGCCACTGTGGTCGCATGGGAAGTGATAGAGAAACGAGACTTAGCTATTTAGTTAGTTCAATATATGTAGTTTCTTAATATAAAAAGAAATCGGCTCCAGCTCTTAACGTTCGAGCTGCGCAGCGACCACAAAAATGGTCACTTTTCGCTCTGAGCCGATTTTGCGGCGCCACTGCGGCGCTGTGGCGCACCGGCGGCGCAAAAAAAGTAGCGATTCTTAAATGGCGCATGGGGTACTACCAGACCCTATACCCCTCAACCGGGGGGCGGGGGCGGGAATACTCAAAAAATGATAAAACTGAGAGAAAACCGGGATGGGGGGGGGCGCGGGAAGGGAATACTCAAAAATGATAAAACTAAATTTTTCTGAAACTAAAAATTTATTTTTTATTACTAGTCAAATCATGAGGGGGCGCTGGAATACTCAACAAATGATAAAACTACACAAATCAAAAATTTTCTGAAACTAAAAAATTATTTTTAAAAAAATGCTGAAGGAGAAAATCTGGTGGGGGGAGAGCGGGGGGGCACGGGAATACTCAAAACATGATAAAACTGAGAAAACCGGGGGGGGGCGCGCGGGAATACTCAAAAATGATAAAACCGGGGGGGGGCGGGAATACTCAAAAATGATAAAACTAAATTTTTCTGAAACTAAAAATTAATTTTTTATTACTGACCACTGGAACACTCATAAATCTAAAATTAAGTATATACGTACATATATATATATATATATATATATATATAACGTCATAATTAATTATTGACCATTGAATGATAAAACTACACAAATCAAAAATTTTCTGAAACTGAAAATTTATTTTTTTATTACTGACCACTGGAACACTCATAAATCTAAAATTAAGTATACGTATATATAACGTCATAATTAATTATTGACCACTGAAAAACATAAAATGTTAGTTGAAAAAATTTTTGAATGAGAAAACCGGGGGGCGGGAATACTCAAAAAATGATAAAACTGAGAGAAAACCGGGATGGGGGGGGCGCGGGAATACTCAAAAATGATAAAACTAAATTTTTCTGAAACTAAAAATTTATTTTTTATTACTAGTCAAATCATGAGGGGGCGCTGGAATACTCAACAAATGGTAAAACTACACAAATCAAAAATTTTCTGAAACTAAAAAATTTATTTTTAAAAAATGCTGAAAAAACTAAAAAATTATTTTTAAAAAAATGCTGAAGGAGAAATTCAACCGGGGGGCGGGGGCGGGAATACTCAAAAAATGATAAAACTGAGAGAAAACCGGGATGGGGGGGGGGCGCGGGAATACTCAAAAATGATAAAACTAAATTTTTCTGAAACTAAAAATTTATTTTTTATTACTAGTCAAATCATGAGGGGGCGCTGGAATACTCAACAAATGATAAAACTACACAAATCAAAAATTTTCTGAAACTAAAAAATTATTTTTAAAAAAATGCTGAAAAAACTAAAAAATTATTTTTAAAAAAATGCTGAAGGAGAAAATCTGGTGGGGGGGGAGCGGGGGGGGGCGCGGGAATACTCAAAACATGATAAAACTGAGAAAACCGGGGGGGGGGGGCGGGAATACTCAAAAATGATAAAACCGGGGGGGGGGCGGGAATACTCAAAAATGATAAAATAAATTTTTCTGAAACTAAAAATTAATTTTTTATTACTAGTAAAATCATGAGGGGGCGCTGGAATACTCAAAAAATGATAAAAATACACAAATCAAAAATTTTCTGAAACAACAAAAATTATTTTTAAAAAAATGCTGAAGGAGAAAATCTGTGGGGGGGCAGTGGATGAAACAGACCAGTTTTTATTTTATATTAGCAAATAATCTGACAGATGGGTTCTGGCAAACAGCATTTGACTTTTGTGGGATGGAGGAAGCGATTAAGTGGTGTTCCAGTAGATTTATATAGACATTTATTAGTTTTGCTACTGTGTAGGAATTTCGTTTTTTTATGGATTTCGTAGAATTTCTGAGGGTATAATAGCATTTTTCCTATAACATACTCCCCCCGAGGGTCCCCGACTGTCATGTGTCCAATTGGTTTCCCCATCCGTTGTGTCATGCTAGCTAGCCTGTCATGACCCCCCGCCACAATTTCTGTATGTAGCGTTATTGTCCCCTTCCAACCAATTTAGCTAGCTAATGACAGGCTAATGCGGTACGCATGAAAACGTTGCCTCTTTAATGCACCTATGATTAAAATTTTAATCGAATCCTGTTTCTTTATTCACACTTTGGATTAAACCAACGAGCTAAGTGTAAGCGGGAAAGTTTGGCGTTTTTCGTAGTTTCGATTTAAAGTTGAAAGATTTGGCTCTAAATCGATTTGTCTTAAATGGGGACAGCCAGAGGGTCCACGTAAATTAAAATGATCAATTTAAAGCGGCTGATTTTTAAACACCAATTCCCTTTATTTATTTTTCTACGTACGTAGTTGTACAGACAGCCCCTGATGCTGAACTTAGGAGCAAAACTGTTGCTGTCGGCATCTGTAGAAGTTTTCGTTTGGAATTTCAACATCCCGAAACTGCAGGAAATTTTCAAGGCCGGTTCACAGGCTCAGTCGTATGTCGCGTGTCGCGTGTCGCAGAGTCGTATGTCGCGTGCCGCTTGTCGCCACAGTGTTCACATCTTGTTCATAGCTTGTTGCGACAAGCTTGTGGCGTTCATAGTTCATAGCTTGTTGCGACCAAAGTGTTGCACTGAAATTTCCTGCGACAGGACATTAAGCCTGTGAACACATCAGTCACTGCGACAAGCGACATGCAACATACTACAAATCCTACGCGACATGCGACATACGACTTGCAACATGCGACACGCGACAAGCGACAGCCTGTGAACCGGCCTGTAGGGTGGTTGGCGGAGCGTATTAAAGATTAAAAGCAAACATGCAACCGCAAGGGCAATATAAAGCATGGGTTTATCAGTAGCCAGTATATACTTCGAAGAGTAGCAACACCAGCACGCCTGTTTCTGATGTTGTCTAATAGTTGTCTAATAAACCACAAGTTGTCTGATAGACACAGAATTGTCCTGTAGATTTTGATTCTATAACTACACTCTGACTCTCCAACCAGACATGTGCAGGAGGGGAAGTTCTGGGGGGGGGGTGAAGGGCGGCCGAAGGCCGCCGAAAAACCGGATTTTTCCGGTTTTTTACTGGAAAAATCCGGATTCTGGGGGGGGTGAGGGGCCCCTCTGGGGGGGGTGAGCTCAGGTCTGGGGGGGTGAAAACCCCCCCCAAACCCCCCCCCCAAGCACACGTATGTCTCCAACTGAGGAAAAGGTTTTTCGTTTGACAAATCTTTCTTGCAATTGACTAATTACTACGCCGTAATTGGCTCATAAGTTGGCGTAGATTGTCTAAACCTTAAGCTTGTGTAGTGGTAGTCCCACCCACCTAGTGATGTTTCAGTAACTGAAACTGAAACGTTAGAGATTTAGACTATGTGACTGAAACCTAAACTGAAACTGAAATTATTTTTAGTAACCGACCAATACTGAAACTGAAATTAACTTTAGGTTACCGACTGAAACTGAAACTAAAATGGGCCATTAAGACAACACTGGTCCCACCTTTATTTGGTTTTCTTTAAATATATACTACAAAGATAGCAACATGTCTATAATTTCAGTTCCCTGCCAGGGTGATGCGAACCGTTTCGAGTGTAGGATGGCCGTGGTCAGTTACCGCTACAGTAGTGACCTGCTACTTCTGAAAAACACAATGGAGGACAACATTGTGGTTTTGTCGCCGAGAGTCCCTAAACAGTGGACCATGGTATCAAAAGAGACCAGTGTTGCAAAAACGGTAACGACTGCAGTTTGCTTTCCTTTGCTGAAATTATCAGATCCGATTGCCGGTCTAAGTAGGAGTTAAATTGTAAATTCTTTGTCACTTTTCTAAGCACTGACCTGTCAGCAGTCGCTTTGATTCAGTTTTGTAGTGGAAAGGATAAACCTTTTTGTTTCAGTCTTACCCAGTTGGCGTTTGGGACGAAATGAGATTTGATCTTGTGTTCCAGAAAAGCTAATTTACATCATCAGTGACAGCTTCCAGGCGATGTACGCCTGTGGATAACGCAGAAATTTACTGTTAAAAAATTATACTTAAAATCAGAAAACTATATATTCGTTAAATGTAGATATATATATACTTATAATATATACTTATATATACCCATATACTTCAGTAAATATTTATTTTTACAGCCACCTCACCCCAGTCGGCGCTCCGGTTTGGGGTATTGCCAGCTTAGAACGTAATGCATTTTTGAGGTAACGGGATGCTGACACTGAATAATTGCCATAACAATTATCCGAGATATTCTACAAGGCTATCAGTACGTCCATTACGTCCACCGTAATGGATGTGCTGTGATAGCTCCACCAGACAGGCGGCCAACCCTTGACAATCTCGGTAATTGCCCAAGAGGGATTTTCGAAATAGGGTGCTAGAGATTATTTTTGTTCAAGCTCTAGACTTGACATGGTCCTCCACTTGTAGTAAGAAACCACTGCGCTACAGGAGGTTCCAGTAAATATGTATTAGCACCAGCTTATAGAAAATTGTCAGAATCTATTACCCAGACAAGAATTTTTACAGTTCAGCAATTTGTACTTCTTATCTAAAGTTAATTATAAGAGTATGGCACCAGCTAGGGTTGTGCTAATGGCAGGATAGTGAAGTGAGCTTTGGCCACGGACCCGAAACCTCCCGGCCCGAGTATCAGATGACCCGGCCGCGTATTTAGAAAGTGCACCCGGTCTAAGCACTGATAAACCGATATTTTGAAGTTTTTGAAATGTTTCAAAATATTAAATTTTATAAAAGTTTCCTTTCTCTGATGAATATTAAATGCAGTAGAAGTGATCACAGTTTTCTACTCACATTATTGTGGCAGACTTTAGTATATAACTTGTAGGATATTGTAAACAGTTGTTCAAGCAGGCTCAGAGCCGAGATCAGGGCCGACTTTTCGAGCCTGGCCCGGCACGGCCCTGTGTGAAGTTAGCCCCGACAGGAAAGATATAAATTATACTTGAGTTGCTAAGCCTACGTGAATTAGTATTGCATTTCGACAAACGTTCAATGATTTTATATCACTCCTGTCTAAATTCATAGGTCTGATTAGCTAACAGTTGTTATTAGCCATAGGTAGGTTCAAGTGCAGTTGTGGGTGTAAGTTGATCAAGAGTGGTTGGGTAGAGAAGGTTAAGTTCGAATTTGGGGAGATTAACTTTGGGTTCTTGGTTAGTTCCTTTGTCGCACTGTCGGCTTCTGCTGGGCGTTTTGGTTGTGTTTTGTATTTTTGGTAAAGTTTATACTCGTGGTTAAAATTAATGTTTTGTTCTAATCTTGTCATCAAGTTTTGTCGAAATTACAATAACCCGTTGTAATCGTTTCGTCGAGTTCTAGTTGGTCAAGTTCGTCCAGTTCTCCAGCATCACACACCACCGGTATTCACCTGTAGTTTAGTCCTATCCTAGCAGTCAAAAGTCAGGCAACAGCATTTTACTAAGTCTCGTATAGTCAAACGTCACATGTGGCGACCGTGTCATGAGGTAGATGTCGGAGAGGTGTGACGATCTTGATCTAAAATTTCAGTCAGAATTAAAGCGTAAATTTTAAATTTTGGTTTTTTCTGAATTTTAATACGAATGATGATGTGGGGGCATCCCCCTCCTAAGCTACTTCCGGGGGCAAATATTCAGAAGCCCAGTTATGGTCAAATGCCGAATAAAATTTTTGATATCCCACGACGGGGAAAAGTCAGCAAGTGCTGAGGGGAAGGTGTTTCCCCACAAAC
>JASAND010026869.1:0-55362 GCA_030248195.1 Trissonchulus latispiculum
GTGGTGATTCCTTTTGGTGTCATCAACTTTGAATCGTTGTTACTCATTCATTGTTTAGAGTTAGAAACCCATCTTAATATCAAACTGTAGCTTTAAATTTTCTCTTTTTAATGAATACAATGAAATTAATTTTGGTTTATCGAAATTATTTTACTGTATTTTACAAGAAAAATAATTTTCCAGATTTTTTGCAGGCTGGAATAAATTTTTTCGGGAGACGTCGGTTATATCAATCGATACTTCTGTCAAATAGCTGGGGACCCTTTTTTAACTATTGAGAAATCGCTCTTCCTTGTGGAGAAATTAGCAAAAAGGTATGCGCAACCTGGATTTTGTCTACTTTTCCAAACTTTGGCGAGCGACCATGTTCGCTAGAAAGCCGCAATCGGGGCAACTAAAAAAGGGTCTCGGGGTAATTTAGTGCAGAACGCATGTGCAAAATGGCAGTTCTTCACAGTGCATAGGGAATGCTCCACAATCCCCAGAAAAAAATTGGTCGGGTTTTTGAAAAAACTACATTTTTTAAAATTACAACCAATAGGATAGCAATTGGATAACGATCATGTCGCAGATAATTGGCCTCTGCAGGGCCTTTAAAATGATACCCTTGGTTTGATATTGCGGCATGTGCAACTCAAGAAATAATGGATTATTTGATTTCCCCAAAAATGACAGGTTTTCGACGCCAAAATAAGAAAATTGGTTCTATCTCACGATAGCGAAAAGCTAGAAAGTTACTTTAAAAGCAAAAAATCGTAGAGCATAACGAGATCTTTCGAATGAATGTTGTTATAACTATGCAGCTGCTGCTCAACTGTCTCAAATTGGCCAAAACCGTCTTGACCGCAACTGTTGAATTTTTGAACCGGGATTGCGCAGAGGGTGTTAGAACGCTAAAATAAGTGTTTTTGGAAAGTTTCGTAAAATTCCGACTTGGTTTGTGCCGTAAACTAACAAAAAGCACCAAAAGGAATCACCACCTTAAGTCTGCTTCATTGCGAACAGACGTGCTGACCTTCCGTGTAAAGAAGAAGAGCTTAGAGTGTTAGAGTTTGGGAACAGATCAGAGTTTTGATCTTGCTCGCTTCATTACACATGTGCAGGAGGGGAAGTTCTGTGGAGGTTTGAGCCGGCGGCCGAAGGACGGATTTTTCCGGTTTTTTGCCCAAAAAACCGGAAAAATGCGGATTCTGGGGGGGGAGGGACCCCTCTGGGGGCATAGGTGTGTTAGGGGGGGGGGGGGGGGTGGGGGGACCCCCCATAGGTGTGTTAGGGGGGGAGGGGGGACCCCTCGGCACTTATTTAGATGGGGGGCGATTTTTTCGCCTTGGTCCCCCTTATGATTCGAAAAAATTTTTTGTCTCCGATTTGGCCGAGAAGTTGCCTCTAGGGTAAATCGAGGTCGCTGATTTCAAAAATCGAATCGGTAGATCGATCCGATCGATCGATCGATTAGTAGAATCGATCGATCAAAATCGATCAAAAAATTTTTTGTCTCCGATTTGCGCGAAATGTACCCCTATGGTAATTTGGGGGTGCTGATTCCGAATCTGAAGTCAAAATTTTGATCCGAGCGCCAAAATCGAGTTAACAAATTTTTGAAAAATCGATTTTTAAGGTCTAACGATCGATTTTCACGAAATTTCGACTGCAGATTCGGGATCAGCACCCCCAAGTTACCCTAGGGGCGACTTTTCGCGAAAATCGGAGACAAAAAATTTTTTGATCGATTTTGATCGATCCATTCTACTGATCGATCGATCCATCAGATCGATCTACCAATTCGAGTTTTGAAATCAGCGACCTCGATTTACCCTAGAGGCAACTTCTCAGCCAAATCGGAGACAAAAAAATTTTTCGAATCATAAGGGGGGGACCAAGGCAAAATTTTTGTCCCCCCCCTCTACATAAGTGCCTCTGGCCTCTCCGGGGGGGGGGTATCACAGGGGGTAAACTGTAGCCTGGTACACCTATGGGTGTGGCTGGCGAAAAAAGTGGGGGTGGTGGTTTGAAAAAAGTAGGAAGGGGGGTCTGGCAAAAAGGGGGAGGGGGTCGGAAAAACTCGATTTGGGGGTGGGTGCAAGAAAAATTTTCGAGGGGGAATCGGCGAAAAATCGGTTTTTCGTTAAAAAACTGAAAAATTTTCTCAATTTTCAGCCATTTTTTAGCGATTCTTAAGGTAATTGAGAGAATTTTAGCAATTTCTCGCTAACTTTTGGAAAATTTTCGAATTTTTGGCTAAAAATTTGCAAAAATTTTGGTAGGTGGTTGAAAATTTTTAGGAGATGGTCGGCCGAATTCCGATTTGGGGGGTAGAAAACGCGAAAAATGGCCATAAATAAGCCATAAACAGCTGAAGATGATTATTTATAGCACACAATTATAAACCATAATCTGGGCTAATTTAGGCATACGTATTTTAGCACAAATTTGTCAATTTTCAAGCCCTGTTTTCGCAAACGTTTGACCATAGGTGTACGTGTAAGGGAAGGTAGCCCGAGCCCCCCCCCAGCCATTTTCAGGGTAGCCCCCCAGCCATTTTCTCACCCCCCCAAGAACTTTTTAGGGGGCGGACGTCTACACATGTAGTACCAGGCTACAGTTTATCTCCTGTGCTCCTGTGAGACCCCCACGACACGAGAAGGCCAGACCCCCCCACCCCCATACCCGACCTCGACTACTCCTCCCCCAAGCTGAGCTCAGACCCTCCTCCCCCCTAAAATGGGGTCCAAACAAGAGAAAAAATGCAAAATTTAGAAAAAATTTGAAAAAAATTGGCTGGAAATAGTTAAAAAACGTTAAAAATAGGTTGTAAAATGCAATACGAGTAGTTTTTGAGTAGATCTAATGTCGAAAATAGTATATAGATTTTATGTCAAAAAGGGCCATTTTTAGCTGAACAAAATTTGGTTACAATTTTTTCAAAATTTCCGATTTTTTAGACCCCCCAAGCCAGATTTGGACTTTTTACTCCCCCCAACCATAGGTGTAATTGGGGGGGAGGTTTGGGGGGGGGTAACCCCCCCCAGCCATTTTTACAAACCACCCCCAAAAATTTTTGGGGGCCCCCGGGCCCCCCTCCCCCCCCGGGGGGGGGGGGGTAGTCGCGCCGAAGGCGCGAAAAATTGGCCAAAAATTGGGTATTTTTAGTGTAAATTCTGCAAAATTTTTCAAACAAGTCCAAATTTTCGGCTTAAAGTGTTTATTATTGCGAGAAATACACGTTTTTAACGGTTTTATGGACTTTCTGGCTCAATATTGACCTTATTTTAGACTTAGAAACATGTTGGCTATCAAGTTTTCCAGTTTAAAACCCCTGTCTAATATCAAAATTACTTCATAGTTGAATGTTTTTTGACATTAGCAATGGCTGAAAATGCGATTTATGACATAAAAATAGAAAAAGTTTTTTGGGGGAGGTTTGGGGGGGGGTCGTGGGGGGGGTTTGGGAGGGTCTAAAAAGGGCCCCCCCCAAAATTCCGGGGGAGGGCCCCCCCCCAACCCAAATCGCCGTTACACCTATGCCCCCAACCCAAACAGGTGGTACACCTATGGGGATGTCCCCCCAACTGGGGGGGGGGGGAGGGGAAGTCGCGCCGAAGATGCGGAAAACGGCCAAAAATTAAATATTTTAGGGTAAATTTTGCAAAATTTTTAAAAAATGTCCAAATTTTTGGTTTAAAGTGTTAATTATTGCGACCATTGTTGACCTTACTTTGGATTTGGAAACATGTTGGCAATCAAGTTTTCGAGTTTAGCAACAATGTCTAATGTCAAAATAACTTCATAGTTGAATGTTTATTGGCATTAGCAAAACTGAAAATGCGATTTTTGGAAATTTTTAAAAACAAAATTTTTTTAGGGGAGGGTGGGGGGGGACCGGGTCATAGGTGAACCAGGCTGCAGTTTGCCCCCTGTGAGACCCCCCCAAGGAGAGGCCAGACCCCCCTCCCCCCCTACCCGACCTCAACTACTCCCCCCCCAAGCCGAGTTCAAACTCCCCTCCCCCCCTAAAATTGAAACCAAACCAGGTAAAGAATGCAAAATTTTTGAAAAAATTTTTGCAATTTCTGAAAATTTATGAAAAAAAATCGAAAAAATGGCTATAAATCACATATAAAGAGCTAAAGATGGTTGTAGCAATTAAAAGGTAATATACGCAAGTGTAAACCACAATCTGGGCTAATTTGAGGCATATTTTAGCACAAATTTGTCAATTTTCAAGCCCTATTTTCGCATACGAAAACTATCGACAGAAGCTTTTGAGTATGTTTTATGTACTGTACACCGAAAAAGGAGCATTTTTAGCCAAAAAAACTTGGGTACAGTTTAGGGGGGTCCCCGTCCCCCAAATTTCGGATTTTGGTGGGGTCCCTGAGCCAAATTTGGACCTTCTACTCCCCCCCAGGGTGCCCCCCACCCAAATCACCGTTACACCTATGCTATTGACAGAAGCTTTTGAGTACATTTATGTACTGTACATCGAAAAAGGAGTATTTTTAGCTTAAAATACTCGGGTACAGTCCGGGGGGTCCTCCCCACCCCCAAATTTTGGATTTTGGTGCGGTCTCCTGAGCCAAATTTGGACCTTCTGCTCCCTCCAAGCCAAAAGGGTGGTACACGTATATATATATGCAGGGTATTTTTTACCGGGGGGGGCCGAAATTGACCTTCCCCCCCCCGAAAATGCCTTCCCCCCAAAATCGCCCCCTCCCGGGATTTTTGCTTCCCCCCGGGATTTTTTGGGGGCTCAAATTTTTGCCAAAAATAGGCTAATTTCCAAAAATTTTCCGGCTTCGCCGGAGATTTTGTCGTAAAAATGGCTATTTTTAGCTTAAACCCTGGCATTTTTGAGAACTGTTTGCCTTTCTACGTGTAAAATACGCCAAAAAATTCCAATTTTTAGCTCTTTTTTGCAAAAAATCTCCCCCCCCCCCGGGAAGGCCCCCCTCCCGAAAAAAATCCCTTAAAACTGCCCTGTATATGCCCCCTTAATAGCATCGGTTCCGTGGAACTTTTGGCCTCGGGGGGAAGGGTTTAAATTTTGGAATTTGTTGCCCGGCCACACCGATGGAGAAGATGGGAATTCTCCCTAATCCCACCCCTTGGCTACGCCTGTCCATCCGCGTTTTTTCTTGTTCTAAGTAGTGTGCGAGCGTGCAATTGTAGATGTTCCGATTCTGATTATACGTATACATGGCATCAGAATTGGATCTTGCGGTTGAAAGCATCCTTCGGGAGACAGGCGGCCCGGATGAGCCCCTGGGATCGGATGTGGTCGTGGGCGGGGAAGATTGTCTTCTGATTGGATCCTCCTATGGCTCCAGTCGTGGTCGTCCTCCTCCTCCTCCGTCCCCTCTCGTCCCAACCATCTCTCATTACCGCTGCTACACTCCTCCAGGCTCTGGTGCGCCTACTCCCGCCGGCCTCTATAAGGGTCACCACCACCCGGTTCAGGTTTCGATTCCGGCTCTTGCGAAGCCGATCGTCCCCGTGTCTCACGGACACAACCTCTACCCAGAACAGATGGAGGATGATTTGAAGGAGAAAGGTTCTAGTGTTCGTTTTCAATCTTGATAAATATGTATAGCGGCTGTTCGCTCGTTGTATATATAGTTGCATGTACTGTTGCGTACGTACTTTTGCGATCAAAATTGATTGGTTCACAATTGTACGTAAGATTGTGAATCTGCACAACAGGAGCATAGCAGCTGGGTTTATTTTAGGCGAAAAAAGTGGGGGGAGCCTCCCACTAGTGTGGTGGTAGTCCAAACGTGGGGAGGGAATAAAATGGGCTAAAAATACAGTAAAAATAGTCTGTTTTCTACATGTATATACAGCTATAACTAAGCTGAAAATTGCTCAAAAAGTTTTAGCACCAAAATAGACGATTTTTGCCCAAAAAATTCCGGCGAAGCCGGAAAATTTTTGAAAATTTTGACCAAAAATCCTAAACATTTGGCAATTTCTAGGCACCCTAGAGTGAGTGGGGGGAAAGCCCAAAAAGTTGGGGGCGCCCCTCGCCGCCCCACTACAGTAAACCCAGGCAGTGTATTAGCTCCGTTAACATTTTGTAATTAAAATCATTTGCTGATGTAGACTACGTATATACACATAATAGGTATATATATATTAAGCATTTACTTATATACATATACAAAACATTCACTCATCTTGGCTTAGTTTTAGGCAAACATTTATTTGTGGCAGGCGATGGGAGAAGAGAAATGGATGTGAGACGTTTTTGTAAACAGTTTTTGCAACTTTTGACGTTTATATATATACTTTATTTGCGTGGTTAAAATTTAATAAAATTTAACCAAAACCTACAGAACTAAAATTAAGTATTTTTGAAGCTTTATCTTTATATATATATATATGTATATACTTTTCTATATATATATATGTGCTTTTTCTCTTTTCTTTTAATCAGTCATCTGTATTATGTGTAATGTGTGTTAGTTTAAGATTAGCCTTATATTGTACATTGTGTTTCAGATGAAGTTGTTGCCGTTCTGAGTCCTCCCCCGCTGGACGCGTCGACCGGAGGACTCAGGGGAGAGGAGGAAGAGGAGAGTAATTGTCGGAGCAGTATTCCCTCCGCCTCCTCCTCTCTGGACTCTTCCTCTGCGGCGGCCGCCGTCCCTTCGGAACCTCCCCCCGCGGACCCTCTCGCCTCTCCCCCGCCGCCCTCAGAGCAGTGGACTGATGAGGAGCTCTATGGGACGGCTGATCCTGTGGAAGCCGTTGCAGAAGATCTGATTCGTGAGGCCCTCCTTGGGCTGGTGTTTGAGGTCCATCGCTCCGCCAAAATGGGCACCTTCGGTTTGGACGATGTCAGCCAGGACTCACAGGAAGAGTATCGGATTGTGAAGGGCGGACCGGCCCATTTGGACATTTTCGGTCAGACCATCTATCCCAATGGGTCTGGGAAACAGCCGCAGTGGGAGTGTCAGTGTCCTGAGTGCAACCGGACACTGGCCGCCGTACGGTAGGTATATATCTCATCTATTTATTGTTGTAATATGACGTGCATTGGTTTCTGTTCTTTCACTATCATTCATTCATCATTTAATCTTAATGTGCAGTGGTTGAGTGCAGACATTGATGCGGACATCACTAGCTGCTGAAATCTGCTTGCTGGCTGAGACAAATCACATTGAGTGTATCAAGTGGAGGTGCACTATCGCTCCCACTACCGGTCACGGGGCCAAGGTGTCCACATCGAAAAAATTCGAATTTTTCAGATTTTACTATGATTACATGCATGTGTTCACATTTATTTAGGGATGCTCCGAGGCCTGGCCTGGGTCCCGGTGATCAGGCTCGGGCTTTAACCGGTGCGTGAACTCAGCTAAATTTTCCGATAATTTTGCCGTTTTTTAACTTTAATTTAGCGACTTTTCACGCCCAAAATGTGCAAAGACAAGAAGATTGTCACTTGGCTGAACAAAACTACATTGAAAAAGTGTTTAGTTTATTACACGATTTTCATTAAAAGTTAAAATTTTTAGAATTTGAGCTCCTTTCTGCCTTTAAGACCCCGGTACCCTCAGCCCCGGCCCCCGGTGAATCCCTACTTTTGTTGTTTTTATTCAGGTCCGTGATAAAATTAAGGGTTTATAACAACTTAACTTTGTTTCCTGTCCTGCAATATTGCTAAACTTTGGTCAAAAGGTAACAAAGTTTTCTTAATTTTGAAACCGGTCCGGGCCGGAACCGCTGGTCGCGGCCAGCATCCCGGTGCATGTCTATTCCCTGGCATCTGTGTGCTGGGGTGGTATTCAGCTCAACATGGTGCCTACAGTCTGATTGGCTCAGTAGAGTGCAATGAGGACAGAGAACAGGGCCGCTTTGCAAAATATACATTGCACGTTCCTAGGAGCGTACTTAGGAGGTGTCTAGTAACTGGGTTTATTTTAGGCAAAAATAAGTGGGGGGGGGGGGAGAGTGGGAGGGACGCCCCATACTAGTTGGGGGGGGGGAATAAAATGGGCTAAAAATGCTGTATAAATAGCCTGTTTTCCACATTTAACTCCACTGCTATAACTATGCTTAAAAGTGCTCAAAAATCAAGTTTTTGCACCAAAAAAGGCGATTTTTGATCAATAATTTCCTTCGAAGCCGGAAAATTTTTGAGAATTTTGTCCAACGATCCTAAAAATTTGGCAATTTCTGGGCACCTTAGAGTGAGTGGGGGAAGGCCCAAAAAAGTGGGGGTGGGGCCGAGTGGGGGGGCGCCCGCCACCCGCCCTCCCCCAGTAAAATAGACCCAGAGTAATGTATTAGGAGACCTCCTAAAGCTGTTTCAAAAAATTTCTCCTAAATTTAGCTGGCGCTGCTTCTGATTTGGGAGAAAAGTTAGGAGAGGTGGATAGAACTGACTTCTAGCTTAGGAGAATATTTTGAAACACAAGTTTTGTGGTTTTTGGTGTTTTTCTTGTTGCCTTTTTACTTGTTTTGTTTTGTTAATTTCTATGTGTTCTGCTGCTTTAGGTTTGCGCCACATCTGGAGAAGTGCATGGGTATGGGTCGTACCAGTTCCCGGTTGGCGAGTCGTCGAATCGCAGCCTCCACGATCGCCCTCCAGCGGAGCAGCAATGATCCGAATGACAGCGGAGACGACCTGGGCGATGATGAGGAGTGGACACTGGCGAGTCACTCTCGCTCCTCCAAACGTCAGTCCGCCAAAGGACGGAAGGGCGGCGGAGGGGCCAGTGGCACTACACCGTCCAAGACTGCGGCAGGAAGCGGGTCTGGTGGGAAGAAATCTCTTTCCTCCGCCATATCCGGCTCGAGTACCGGATCCTCCGCCGCCAGGCGTAAGGCTCTGACCGCCACTGGAGCCACCGCATCCAACGGCGCTGGTTCCGGTTTGTCCCGTTCCACGCCGAGTCCGCTTCTCGGTTCCGGTCTCGTTCCCTCCGGTGGGAGTATGCCTGCCAGGAAACGTGGCTCTGCCAGCAGTTTGCAGAGTCTTCAGACCTCGTCTGCATTGACTGGATCAGCGTCACGTGATCTTGGTTTGAGCGGTGGCGCTGCGGTCGGCCCACCTCCTGCGGATAGTCCCAGTGGTGGCAGCTCCAACAGTGGTGGCATAGTGTTGGGTGAACTGTTGGAGGCTCCGCCCATCAACGATCCCGCAACGCAACGTCGTTCGGGTACCACCCCCAACCCCGCCAACCCTCCTGCGACTCCTGGTTCCTTCCCTGCCGGTGGTCTGGTGAAATCCGCTCGTCCTCAAGCCTCCTCCTCCTCGTCTAAATCCAAAAAGTCGAAGAGCACTAGCAGTGTTCGCTCTGCTCAGCCGTCTCCAGCCCCTCCTGCTCCTCCGGCCAATTTCCTTCCCATGGAAACGAGTGCGCCCTCAGACGGCCTGACGACAGCACTCACAGCATCTGACGACATTTTTGCATTTACCGAGGAAGATTCGTTTGATGGATATTAGACCCTTCGCATGCTCAAAATATCAGGGTTGAAATTGTGGTGGAGGCTGAAGTTAACAGTCCCAAAACTTCAGAGATGTTGCTTTAATATTTTCTTGTTAGTTCACTTTCGAAATTTTAAGTTAGACTGCATGGAAAATTAATTCTATATAATGACTGTCACTCGATTTTAAGCTTTGCATTGTGATGATCTCTTCTGTTCCATTCTAGATATGACTGACCCCGATTTTGAGAAGACTAAAAGCACAATTTTTCAGCAAATGTTGCAAGACTAAGACTGCTTGTTTATTGTTGTTCAATAATTCCTGGGTCTTTTATCCTACCTTCACCAATTATTGTCCAGGCAGGATGTTTTTACTAGTTTTAAAAAATTAGATTCTGAAAGTTTTGCGGCTGTTGAGTAATTTTATGTCCAAATTGAGATCTGCATTTATCTGCATGTTGAAATGGATCAGGTTTCAATTTTTTGTCTAATAACAAAAAACTGATGATGACTTTCAAAACTGATGACAATCTCTGTCTATTTTGTCTGTATTCAAATTTTGTATGAAAATTGGTAAATATATATATACAGCATAAAGAATTAAATGTTTTCGTGGCGTTCTAATGACAAAATTCAAAAATTTTCTACTTCTGGGGGGTGCTGCCCACCAGTCCCCCCTCCCCCACACTTGAATTAGGGGACCGCGTTAGTGCTCCCCCTAGAATAGGGAAAATTTGACGCAATGTGTATAATCTGGACATTGTTTGGCCTGTGGCCAGCGGAGGAGTGGACCGATCGGGCTCAAACTTGGTGTGTGAAGAGCCTGTGGGCAGGGGTACATGCTGTGAAAATTTCAGCCGGATCGGCCGGGTAGATCTTGAGATATGAAAATTGGCCCCCGCGCAGGTCGCGTTTCTCTCCATTTTTTCCCCCAGGGGTGCAGGTCGGAAGACCCTTCAGAGCCGTACTATTTTAGGTTTTTTTGTACAAAAAGTTCCGCAATTCCGGGGAAATTACTTTCCGCGGTTCCCGGACCCCCCAGATGGCCCCACCCCCCCCCACCCCCGGTGGGGACCCCCCAGGTGACCCCCGAAAAAAAACTAAGTCCGAAAATAATTGCACTTCGAAATAGAACGGAGCGAGCGAAGCCGGGCTCTCATATGGCTCATGTGGCATGGCCCTAGGGTGAAGGGCTCCGGGAAGTGAGATGGTGCTGCTCGGTGGTTTGTGGCGCCCTGGCCAGGGGTCAAAAGTTAGTGTGTAAAAGGGGGGGGGTCTGGGCCTACGGAGTAGGCAGCCCTATACATAAGAGCTGCTGGGCTGAGGTTTCGTATTCGAATAGGAACCCCTATATGGTGAATCTAAATGGCCCATTAGTTTCGCTCTAGGACCTATCCATGTGGCTGGGGGCACCCTGATGGTGGTGGGCCCTACCGTGTCGCAACTCCAACTTTAACCTCTTCTACAGAAATATCTACAGTGAGCAGGTCTCTCTTATTTGGGGTTTGGGGTGGGGTGCGGGAGCACTACAGCATAGGCTATAGTAGGTTTCGCCCGGACCCCTGTGGCGCCCTGGCCAGGGGTCCGGGTCCAAAATGGCCAAAAATCGATTTTTCCAAAAGTGACCAAGTTTGGTATCAAATGAAAGCCCTTGGTGAGGCGAATATTTTTTGTCATTGGAGGACCCCTCCAAAGTGGACCCAGCGGCCTGTGGCGCCCTGACCAGGGTCCGGACCGGTCCAAAATGGCCAAAAATCGATTTTTCCAAAAGTGGCCAAGTCGGGTATCAAATGAAAGCCCTTGGTGAGGCGAACATTTTTTGTCATTGGAGGACCCCTCCAAAGTGGACCCAGCGGCCTGTGGCGCCGTGACCAGAGTCCGGACCGGTCCAAAATCGATTTTTTGAAAAGTTTTCAAGTTTGGTATCAAATGAAAGCCCTTGGTGAGGCGAACATTTTATCTCATTGGAGGACCCCTCCAAACTGGTCCCTGCGGCCTGTGGCGCCGTGACCAGGGTCCGGACCGGTCCAAAATCGATTTTTTGAAAAGTTTTCAAGTTTGGTATCAAATGAAAGCCCTTGGCGAGGCGAACATTTTATCTCATTGGAGACCCCCTCCAAATTGGTCTCTAGCGACCTGTGGCGCCCTGGCAAGGGGTCCTAATTGGTCAAAAATCAAAATTTCCAAAAGTTGTCAAATTTGGTTTTAAATGAAAGCCCAAAATGAGCAGAGCAACTTTTGTCATGTATATATATATATAACTGCATATCCAAGGTTACGGTGCTGGTTGGCTTTAAAATCCTTCCTGCCTAAGATAACGCTCCGTGTATAATGTTCTGTAGAGGCCATGAACAGTGGTCTTCCAGCCTAAGATGACGCGCCGTGTAAAAAGTTCTGAAAAGGCCATGAACAGTGGCCTTCCAGCCTAAGATAACGCTCCGTGTATAATGTTCTGTAGAGGCCATGAACAGTGGCCTTCAAGCCTAAGATGACGCACCGTGTAAAAAGTTCTGAAAAGGCCATGAACAGTGGCCTTCCAGCCTAAGATAACGCTCCGTGTATAATGTTCGGTAGAGGCCATGAACAGTGGCCTTCCAGCCTAAGATGACGCACCGTGTATAAAGTTCTGAAAAGGCTATTAACAGACATTTTTCCGTTTCAGCAAATACATTCAGTTGAACTAGAACGTTTTCATCCAGCCTGTTTGCGGTAGCTAGCTTTGCTTACATTGTGTATATATGCAACTTCTCTGACATGATTTTCTCTGCAGCGGAAAAATAAGCGAAACTAGGGGGGAAAATGCCCTCGACGGGCAACCAACTTGGTAGAATAGGGAAAGATTTGAATGTTAAATACACGGTGCATGGTTACAACTGAGATTCTGCTGAAGCGGAAATATGCCGTTTCTCAGCGACTAAAATGACAGAAACCAGCTTTGTGCGCCGAATAGGGAATCTACTCGGCGACTAAAATGAAAGAAACCAGCTTTGTGCGCCGAATAGGGAATCTACTCGGCGACTAAAATGAAAGAAACCAGCTTTGTCGCCGAATAGGGAATTCCCTCCTTCCGCCCTATTCGCGCGAACTTTGAAGCCTGCTATGTGTTGCTTTGCTGAATAATGAGAGAGCTTCAGAATGGCAGAATTACTTCAGAATGCAAAACAACAGTTTTATCAAGCACTTACGTAAGTCAAGGTTTTCACAGACATAAATACGCTGTCTTCGATGTGCTATCAGAAACATTGAGAGCATTTATATATATATATATACGTATAGGTGTGCTCTGTGCTGATCTTGCCGAGAATTGATACAATCAAACATTATATAAAATGAAATGCGATTGATTGTATATGTTTTAGCACAAGGACTGTCGACCACAAATTGTTTAAACTGCATATATACTTATTGTTGCTTTCTGTTGGTCCTGCTAGCGGTTGTATGCATAAAATATTTACGGATCAGGTAGCTCAAAAAGAAATTAATCTAGCGCCACCCCAGCCCTAGCCTCCACGCAACCGGTACGGGAAATGTCATATTGAGCGCAATGCTTACGTTTGCAGTTCCTAACAGAATAATTACATATATATATTTCCTCCCGAAAGACGATAAGTTCGCGCGAATAGGGCGGAAGGAGGGAATTCCCTATTCGGCGACAAAGCTGGTTTCTTTCATTTTAGTCGCCGAGTAGATTCCCTATTCGGCGCACAAAGCTGGTTTCTTTCATTTTAGTCGCCGAGTAGATTCCCTATTCGGCGCACAAAGCTGGTTTCTGTCATTTTAGTCGCTGAGAAACGGCATTTTTCCGCTTCAGCAGAATCTCAGTTGTAACCATGCACCGTGTATTTAACATTCAAATCTTTCCCTATTCTACCAAGTTGGTTGCCCGTCGAGGGCATTTTTCCCCCCTAGTGTTTATATGGCTTACCTCTTTCGGTTTGAACAACTGTAAAGCGTAAACCATAGAAAAGTTTATAAGTAATAGGTCAAATTGCAGTATTATACCTAATGCGTTGGGTGTGCAATTAAAAAAACAGTACCCCCAGGGCCCTGTTGCATAAAAGTTTTATCAGTCTAACAGTCTATCAGTTTAACAGTGGTTTCTGTTGCATAATGTCTAACACTGTTAACTCACTGTTAACTGATAACTAACAGTGTTATAACAGTAGATCTAACAGTGTTTGTTGCATATACTTCAACAGTGTTAGCTTTTGACTGATAATTTAGAGCTAACAGTTTATCAGTCGTATGGTCACCGTTAGGTTTAACTATCAGTAGAGAGTTCTTGAATTTTAATAAATTTCAATGAAGTTTGTGGAATTATTTGCAATGTTGACTGACTAACTGACTTAATAAAATAGCGGAATTAACGATTTTTTAACTTATGTACTTTCACGCATTGAACTCAATTTTACGACTTGGACGCAGTTATCTAATTATCTATACTTATTCAAATTTTTTATTCTGATTGTCCTTGTTTAAGCTCAATTAATATTTTCTGAATCTGATTCTGGCAACGGCTGAATCGACATGTATGACTACACTCATCCAACACTTCCTAAAATTTTTTTGACAATTTACAAATCCAACCCCCAAGTGAAAATACGACAATAAGGGAATCTAGATTAAATTTCTAAAAACTTACCTATATCAGTCTTAACGTACCAAAAAAAGTACTGAAAACACAAAAACAGATAGTAGTAATAAGACAATAATAAGCAAATTATCGCCGCCCCAACCAAAAGATGCACTGGTTATCAGTGCCCCGGAATTTGCACTTAAATGTCACATCTACACTGATTATTTATTAGACTGTTAGAATGAGACTGTTTCTAACAGTAACTTTATGCAGCAAAATTTCTAACACTGTTAAATATTAGTCTAACAGTCTAACAGCTAATACTGTTAGTTTTCATGCAACAGGGCCCAGGCCAAAACCGCCCCTCCTGAAAATTTTTTGTACCTACGCTACTGTCTCTAAACTCTAAACTTGACTGGAATTAAACGAATTAAAAGTTAAGTTTAGCTCTACTCTACTCTGAAACGCCCTAAGATTGCGCAACCAACTGAACATAACCAACGCAACCAAAAATTACCAATTTTGAACAAGGAAAATAAAATTCTGACTTCCGAAATTCTGACAAATGACAATTCAATTTATATTATTTCAAAATTTAAATTCTAGCTATTGAAATTTTGACTTATGAAATTTTGACTGATCAAAGTAGACTATATATGTTAAAATGAGCGGAAGCAGAGACTGCCGGAGCCCTAAATTGTTGTTTCTGGTTGTCCTGAACTTTCTGTGGTCGGCCTGAGCCACTTCTTGTCTTATTGGGGTGGTCTAACACAGTTCACTATAGTGAGACATTGTAAATGTCGTGTACTCTTTGAATTTGTGCGCCAGCAGTCTGATTCCTGGCGTAAATTATTTTGTATAAACTATGCTATACAAAACCTGTTGAGAGCTGAGTTTTTTCTTCCAAACGAACGTCAGCCGGCAATTTGTAGCTAGTCTCGTGTATTTTGGTTTATCATTCTCAGTAGATGTAATACAAACAGCCATTACTTACTACTGCTTGAAATTTAGATAAAGTATTTTTTGCGGATCACTGGTTTTTCTTTTTTCTTGCTGTCTACCACACAAGTCACAGCTTTTCGTTCTAGATATCTGTTTACTACTTCGTCCTTTGTCTGCATTATGTCATGTAAATATGTTGTACTGTGATATTCATTCAGCACTGAAGTAAAGATTCTTGTTTCTTTTGATTTTTAGGTAGCATAGGTTCATTTCTCAGCAGGAATAGACGAAATTTATTAGAATACATACATAATGGAACTTTTTGTATTTTGTCCCCTTCCCCACAGCACAGAGCCCGAATTGTGTTAGGGATTTTTGTACTCTTAGTGATAGAAAATAGCTTACTGATGGCTGATTACTGATTAAAAGTTGCTGCAACAGGGCCATGGTGCGAGTTCACAAAACAACAACTAACAATGTCACCAACATAAAAATACGCAAATTGCACATAAAATTCGTAGTGCTTCATCGCTTCTGCGCAGACAAATTCAGAGAATGTTGGTGGAGGTTTTTAGGCAGTTTCCGCTGAGACGACAATCACTCCGCAGGCAACCCGAGTCCCCGCATTTCCGGTGGTGAGACTCCCCTGATTCCCACCGAGACCGAGGTCGTCCGCTCCGGAGTGGATGACAAGAGTTCGACCCAGGATGGCCGCGCAGCCGCCGTTCAGCCGCAGTTGATTGTCGATGATGTTTACCTGAGCCACACCGTTCGCCTGGGCGATGATGTTACCCAGATCACCAACATGACGATTCTGAAACAGCCAGGAAAAATTGACCACTGTAAAAGGTTTTGCCCGTAATCAGTGGTTTGCATGAATTGGGTGATTGACAATCAAAGGTCCACAAAACTAGCGAATACGTACAATTTCTCGTTTACACAAAATGGCGTGCATGCATCAAAGCAAAATGGCAAAAATTTACACAGTATGGTCTGAAGAAGGCCATATATAATTAGGGCATGAAAGAAAGTTGTTCACCACCAAGTACTCAAAAAAAATTGGCGCCTGTGCGGACTCGAACCCGGCGGTCTCCTGTTTTACGCACAGTTTATGAGTTTAAAGCGGTATTCGAATGCGTACGGCTTTCAACGCACAAGTACATTGCACACTGAAAAGTCCTAGGCTTCTAATTAATGATAGGAATTGTTCAAAAGGGGAGAGGAACTCTCCGTGAGTGTTAAACGATGGGTTGTGCAGTGCACGTGCATGAGTTTAGTTAGCAACACAATGTACTACACCTACATAACTGGTGGGGGCTCCATGGGTGCGTCGATAGGGGTTGTAGTGTGATCCGGCCCTGGTACAATTCCCGTCCACCACGTCCCCCAGCTGATGGACATGGAACCCGTGAAATCCGGGAGTGAGACCCATAATGGTCCCGGTTATCTGGACAGGTCCGTAGGTGCTGGACTGGCTGAAATAGATCTTACCCTGCGCCGTTCCCATCAGGGTGGCTGCCGCCTGAGTCACCACAGGATAACCTAAAATTCAAGCTGAAAAGTCAAAACTGAGAAGAATGCAAAAATTAATTAGATTAATTTAGGATAGCAGCAGGTAGTTATCTACTATATTCTCTTGCCCAGTATATACATGTTATTAGGGAAGGATTATGCATGTAACTTTAAATTTTTCACATTTTTGTATCTTTTACTCAATCTTTTTCTCAATCTACAAGGTAGAGGCTCAGGTCAAAATGGATGGTAAATGGCCAAATCCAAATCGTAAGGCCCTTCAGTAGCCAACCTATAAGAATATTACTTGCCATAAGTATAATATCGTTTTCTGCGCAATCTTCCGTCTACGGAGACAATGAACTGAAATAATAAAATTTGACGATTGCAGAAAATCAATAAAGGTTTTGATAGGCTCACTTCAAAACTTATAGATCAGAATTTGCCGGATCGAAGCGACACAAACAACACATACAATGTGCATAAGCTAGTTGTGCCGTTAAGCAATTCTCCGGGCCGGGCCCGGGTCCACACTTCACCTATATCAGCAAGGCAGGCCAACTCAAGATTCCAGGCCCTTGATGACCAGCCAGGAGCCAGCCAGCCGAGACCTAAGGCCCTATTGAAGTCCGGGCGCAACTCTATATGTGGCAAGCTTGAACCAGAAAACCAGAAATTACATGAAATTTCGAAACAAAGAATCCACTGAATTAGGACGAGGAATACTAGTGGTAAGGTGGGAATGGGGTAGTCCTCTTCTTACGGGCGGACCGGATATCCGCACCACGCAAGTCGGTAGATTTTTCGGCGCCTCCTTTTATTTGCCTGCATTAATAATATATATGAAACGAATTGACACTAGAAACATTTCATTTTGCAAAGAATGTAAAAAAATTAAAGCTACAGTACATTCAATCCAGCCAAATATTAATCGCATTTACGATATTGACTAGATAGATTTACATGACAAACCTGTAAGAAAGAGACTACAAAAAGCTGTGATAAGCGCATCACGAATAGTTGTGCCAGAAGCAAGAAAGCTAAAGTCAAGTCACAAAACTAAAAGCTTTAGTCTTTAAAGTCAAAATCGTGCAGGGTGTCAGTCTGCTAACAGAAAGAGTTTTTAGTATATACGTAGTTGAAGGTCCTGCTCTTGAAATAGACTATCAGTTCAGCTGTGGATTGTACAAACAGATTAACAGCTGAAATTTCTACAACTTATAGCTAAGCTAATTTAAACATATGATTTAAATTTCTCCCGGGTGATTTCGCCCACGGAAACAGACTTTGCGAATTTCATTGCGACACACTCCAAACACTGAATGAATTTGCATGAATCACGCAAGACTGCACAATACTTCATTCTTTAACGTACCTACTTAGTCCTCCTAGATATCTAATATCTAGCCAATACATGGTGTTCTTGAGTGAGAGTGATAGCTGAACCATCGAAATGACTGCCCGGCCAATAGCAAGCAAACTGCATAGTTGTATGCATGCACACTTTAACAAAATCCCAGTTTGGTGGGAGCAGACTTGATTTTCACTTTGTAACAGGTTTTTGTAAGCAGAACCTGATTGGCTTGTATCGACCTACCCCCCCCGGTGGAACCGACCCCCTTTCAGCGGCACCATGCCCAAATCAGGGAGGGGGGCATTTAACGGGGACTCCTTTTGGGAATAAGTGAAAAAAGTCGCAATCATTTGCTGTATCTCACCTCCGTACCAAACTGGGGGAGCAACTTTTAGTAGGTGGCCAATGGCATGCCCCCATTCCCTCGCCCTCAGTTGGAATAGTCAGGACACAGCCGGAAAACGTCATCTTGCTTAAATCTCCCTAGGCCGACTCCACAGCCGCTCTCCACCTGCGAGAGACATTAGACGAAAACGACGACGAAACAAATTTATTTTCATAAAATACAAGTTTATTAAGCTAAAAGTAAAATAGACAAACGATATATATAACAGCTGCAAGAAACAGATAGTGTTGTCGCTAGGTCCAGTCCAGCCGGGAAACTGTCAGCTAACGGTCCCGACGCCCGTAATCGCAGGCCGATGCAAATAAGCAGTACAGTATATATATTAGTGTTGTGATGCGCGATTGGTTGAGGAGTTCCACTTCGTGGTGTGCGAGGTGTTCGAATCTCCGCTGTCACAAAGCTTTCACAAATCACCTTGAGCCAGCAACTAAGCACACGCCGGTTCGATGTGGGCTCTAGGCATCCCAGCTATCCATCCTTAATTGGTCGGTAAATGGATACCACTTCTGCGTACAGGTAACAGGAGTCCGTGTATGGCGTCAGGCCTTGAATGTCTCCCCCATCCATGGATGCAGTCATCATCCGAGATGACACTCTCCCAGCTGTGTATCCGGGAATGAGCATCAGCATTCCTTGTTTCTGAAGCAAGGACAGAGAATTATTCTCCAAAGGTTAGCTTAACGTTACTATATAACCTGGTAAGTTCAGTTATCCTTTTTTAAAATGCCAATTTCAAGACTGATTCAGCAAACTGCGGAATAGACGACTGATCGGACTTCGGCTGACAGTTTACCACCCGGCAGGTCAACAAAGCAGGCCCGGCACAGAGCGATTTGAAAGTTACACAAGTTTGCAAACAAGTGCAACGGAATATTTTAACAAAAATCAACATAACAATAAGGCAACTGGAACCACTAAAAATGCAGAAAAGGCAAAACATGTAAGCTGCAATTTATGACTTAGGCGTAGCAGATAAATTATTATAATTATAAGATAAATGTTTAAGCGATAAAACGTTACATAACCAGCAAAGCAGCTATCTGTACTCAAACCAGCATATATTTTGATGCATTTCCCACGTAGGAAATAGTAGCCCAGGGTCATGTTGCACCAACCTTAAATCAGTAGTCAGTAAAGAGTTTGGTGCAGCAACTTCCTGATTATTGATTGCAATCAGTAAAGCTGGTGCAACGGATTTTGCTGACTACTGATTACTGGTTAATCAGTAATCAGTCGTTCGTGCAATAGGGCCCAGGGGCGTATTTAGGGAGCGGACAACAGGGACACAATCCCATTCAAAAATCACATGTAACAAATAGGAAACTGAATTTGGTGACACAAACACAATTTCTGAAACATGACCCTCAGACACTCTATCTATGACCACTTTTGCCATTATGCTTTTACAACGACAGGATAAAAAAGAAAGTGCAACAAACAAGTCTCCGTCAGTCGAATTCACTGAAAAAATGGCAAAACTGGACTATAGGTATGTAAGGGAAGCAGGCATAGGAAAGATTGATAAGCCTGATATGGGAGTTCAGCTGATGGCCCTGTGGTGTAGCGGTAGCATGTCTGTTTCCGGATCAGAAGGGCCGTGGTTCGATCCCCGGCTGGGCCAATTCTTTACTTTCAATTGTGAGTGAAAAGCTGAACCTCCCTCTTCCCTTCTCTCTTCTAGGTCCTGGCTTCGTGGGTACAAGGGTGCCTGACGCCTCCCGTTCGGGCTTGTTCTCGGTTTCTTCTTGGTCCACCAGCCCTGGTAGAAGCGCTACATGTAGCGCTTCTACCAGGGCTGGCGGATCAGGCGGATCAGCCCTGGCAGCCTCGCCACATGTAGCGCTTCTACCAGGGCTGGCGGATCAGGAAGAACCCAAGGACAAGCCAGAACGGGAGGCGTCAGGCACCCTTGTACCCACGAAACCAGGGCCTAGAAGAGAGAAGGGAAGAGGGAGGTTCAGCTTTTCACTCACAATTGAAAGTAAAGAATTGGCCCAGCCGGGGATCGAACCACGGCCCTTCTGATCCGGAAACAGACATGCTACTGCTACACCACAGGGCCATCAGCTGAACTCCCATATCAGGCTTATCAATCTTTCCTATGCCTGCGTCCCTTACATCTCTTTCCTATGCCTGCGTCCCTTACATCTCTTTCCTATGCCTGCGTCCCTTACATCTCTTTCCTATGCCTGCGTCCCTTACATCTCTTTCCTATGCCTGCTTCCCTTACATCTCTTTCCTATGCCTGCTTCCCTTACAGTTACTACATTTCAACACAACAGTACAATATTGTGCGCGGTCAAGTCATTGAAGGAAGCGCAAAAACTGACAAAAATAAATCAAGCGAATAAATAAATAAATACAACAAAATGTAAAGAATTCTTGGACCTGCCCACCCACAAGAGTTTTAGTGGTTCAGTTCAGGCAGGGTTGGCGTTCGGAAGATCAGAATGTCAGATCCACCTCAAACCCGAGCGTGGTCTCGTCCAGCAAAGACCCTCGGAAGAGTTGAGAGTGCTGCCAGGCGATCTCTCCCTCGCCCCCTTCCAAGACTGCCTCAATCCGGAAACTGGAACATCCGCGGAGAAAGTCGGAAACGTCCTTCAAATCTCCCTCACCTAAAACAACAACAAAAGTTGGAGCCTGTCGTTGTTCATTCGTTGTTCACTGCTGTTTGGATACGAACCCCTTCTAGCCTGGTGCGACTACGGCCTCGGTAGCTCAGCGGGCAAAGCGTCGGAGCGTTAATTCGAAAGTCGTGGCTTCGAATATCACCTGGATGCTTCCGGTACTAATGTAACAAAAATACAATACATTATGGATCTATCACGATAGAAACGGAACGCAGACTACAATGCTTCACACACATCACAATTAATGAACCACGCAGGTCTGACTGGCTTTTTCCTAATCCTGAGGGGGCGGCGACTCTGGGGATCCAAGTCTGGGGTGGACTGATTTTTGTGGGGGGCACACCCCTGTAGGAAAAAGCCAGTCTGGCTGGCGTGATCAATTAATCACGCCGGAATCAATGTATGTTTAAAAATAATCTTTTTTATTGCTATGTTTAACGTGTCCTTTTAATAGCAATTCCGGCGTGATTACTGAATTAATTGAAACCGGTCGGTCAAACCACCGGGCCAGCGTGATTCATTAATTCCGCAGCATTGTGCTACGTTTCTATCGTGCGTGACAAAGACAGTGTCCATCAAATTAGCGGTTTGATAGTGTCTGCACACTTTTTGGTCAAATCTCTGTCGTGCAGGAAACCAACACCAACAATATACCACACAGCGATGAACACTGTCAAAAATACTGACCCTGAAATCGCATACACTGATCGCCATCGCGACAGAGAGTGATCAGAACCGTCCCGCCATGAACGCAGTGCTGAGTCATTCGAATCCAGGCGCCCCGGACCCGCAGGGCTCCCTCGCTTCCCTCCTTCTCGGAGTCGGGCAAGTTGAACTCAAATCGCCAACTAATCTGACCCGGCCGACCGTTCTGAGCCCGACACAGATACACCATCTTCCAGTCCAACTCTTCCTTCCTATAACATCAGGTTAAAGGGCTTTGAATTGGTATGCAGAGGATGAATTTTGACGCAAACGTAGTCATTTCTGAATTAATTTACTACAATGGGTGGAGTGTGTGCAAAATGGAAGTTTTCAGGAAAAGAAGAAAAGGATTAAGACTTAATCGAAAAATAAAACAGAATTAGGACTACGGGCCTTTTCACGAAAGGGTAGGGTAGAGTAAAGTGGAGTTAGAAATAACCGTTTTAACTAGGTTTAACTCCACTCAAGCTTGAGTTTTCCTCTTTTAACTCTTTCGTGAAATGGATCGAGTTAATTTTAACTCTACTCTACACTTTCTTGAAAAGGCTCTAGGAGTGTTGAAGTTGAACTCCAACAAGCCTCCAGAACCAGTTCATAGTTTAGAGTGAAGGCTAAAGCAAGCGGACAGCCGAAAAAGTAAACGTTAACCCTGCAACTACTCAATTTCTAACACACATTTACTTATCGAATCGTATCATATCGAACTGTTATCTATCATCTTCAGGAAAGGAGGTAACCGCATTAAGCATAAAGAAACGGTTAACCTGTCCTACAGCCATTTCTCTGCCGTTTCGGACTAAGGCTTTGTCTTAGTGAATGAAGGAAGGACGGGTATCTTTCTTTGTGCTTTTATTACAACTGTTATCCAGGAGTAATGTCTCATGCACTGAAACTGAAACTGAAACAACTTTAAACTGAAGCTATTTTGCGAGGAGACTTGAAATTGAAACTAGTTTCAGTCTCTCCTCAAAACATGAAGATTTGAATATTTTAAGCAGCCTTTTCGTTAATATTCTGCCGTGGTAATATAAATAATCACCAATTTGTGCATTATTTCTGATGGCTTGAAACTGCAGTGTTTTGACCGAACTTAAACTGACGCTAAAACTCTGCTTGAAACTAAAACTGAAACTATTTTGGGAGGAGACCTGAAACTGAAACTAAAACTTTAAATCATCTTAGACGGCCTACTAAAGCTGAAACTGAAACTAAAATTGGTTACTGAAACAACACTACTGTTATCCACCTAAAGTAAGTGCTGACCTGAACATATTATCAGCATGATAGGCACAGGAACGCCAGCCTTTGAGACGCGATTCGACCAGGGAGTCTCGATCGTACCAGACGTAGCTATCAGAGGCCGCGTTGTAGCCGACTCGGAGTCGCCGCTCCGCCCTCTGTCGGGCCGAAGGGCGAAAGACGTACTGAGACTTCCGGACAGGGCTGGACGGGGCGCCACTGCCAGCCGCAGACGACCCCGCTTCTCCTCGCTGTTGACGCCACGTCAAGTCCCCGCTCTGACGTCCAACGGACTCACCCTCCTATAGCAAAAACCAGGGAGAGGGGTGGGCAACACTTCACTCACAGAGGAAAGAAAGCGAAATTTACCTACAGATACATTCCATCAATGGCAAACATTTGAGTAAACATTTCTAAAGCTTAAGGGGGGGGCTACTAAAGGTTTGCCCCGACTTTGTCCGATTGGCCTACTTTTTGGCGAGGATATAGAGCATGGGTGTGGTCAAAAAATATCGGGTACTGAGATCTTAGCTGCCTTCCAGCCATGTGTAGCCGTCGCGTTTATGTGCCCGACCACCCTTTTTTTCGCAACTACCAACATAATTAATTAAAAATTTCTACTGACTGCTAGGCTCAAGCTTTAAAGCTGCCATTCGCCAATATGATTTGGCACATATGCCCCTACCTGCAGAAAAATACTAGACGACTGTATCCAGTGGCGTAGCCAGGAAAAAATTTCGCGGGTGGGGGGCACATCCAAAAATTTCTAACATCTACCCTGATTTTTCAAAATGCTCGTTTCAGGATTTTTTCGCATCACTTAGGTACGTACCAACTGAACATGCTGAAATTCTCAGAGGCACATGTTGTTTAAATGTAGCAGCTACGCGGGGGTCTGGGGGGCAGAGTCTCCAGAAGCTCGAAAATTTTTGTAAATTGCAACAAGTTACGTATAATGAAAACGTTTAAAAAGATTAATTACCAAATCGCATAATTAAGGATTGTGCTATTTTAAATTCCTGTAAAATTCGCTTACTGAAGCGATTTTGAGACAACAATTTCTACAAACGTGTTAGATCATAAGTGCAGAATGTTCAATCTTTAATTAAAATAGGCGGGATCTGGGGGCGCTAGCCCGCAGCTAAAAGCCAAACCTTTTTATACCGCCGGAGGAGGTATACTTGTAATGGGTTGACCCATCTGAATTCCTATGTTTTGCATGTAAATTGCTCAGCGCGGAGGATTTCCTTCCTATCTTCAACACATGTCCTAGTACGCAGGTTTTTTCGCCCAACAACGTTTCTTTCATTTTCCAATTTTTAGAGCATTGTTGCAGTCGATTTACTTCATTTTCTTTGCTCTGTAAATTGTTTTGCAAACGGTCACTGTTTTCCATTTCTCATATTACCGAAAATCGGGCGTTATTTGCCTGTAACTTGATTGGCAGAGGTTTAACAAATCAATAAATAGCTAAAACTACAATTACAATTTGCGGGCGAAAAGACTGATCTTGCGCTTGCACTGTATATATTTGTTTCATTAGTGTTTGTTTTGCTTTAGAATTTAGATAAAATAAATTGTTTAAAATAAATATATAGATAAATTATAATTTTCTATCTCTCAGTTTAGTCGAAAAATTTATTGAAGTCAGAGTAGTGTAGTGGTTAGAGTGTTCACTTGGCGCAAATGTTGGGAAGTTGAAACTAGTCAAATGGTAACGTCACCGTACAGTAGGACAATATGTTATATTATAAACAAACAAAGCATTGAACACATATATTTCAAACACTACGGCGGTATTATTCCCCTTTTAAGGGGTAACTTGTTTGAATATGGCCGGAGTAAAACCTATTTTTTCAGAGCAAATTTTGTAAATATCTTAGAAAATTTAGCAGTGTATTTTGATGTGCGCATAAATCTTCTTGAGTTAATTAATGAAATTGTCTAGGGTGCGAAAATTTTACAAAATTTCGCCAGAAAAGACAAATTTTCCGGGGGACAAATTGGTTTCGGGGAAGGGAATTCCCCCTCTGGCCCTCCCTGCCTACGCCCCTGTCTCTATCTTATCTGCATCTAAGGGAATTACTCTTCAAAGTAGAAGTTTCGGCAAAAATTTAAAATTTTTGGCTAACGAAAGGAAAATTTTATTACTGTTGCGAGCTATAAGGCTGTATAAGGTTGCGAGCTATATATAAAAGAAGGCCCTATAAGAGTACTCATTTGTGCCAAATGGGAAGAAATTTTGCCGCGTGAAAAATTTTTTATGTCAACCTTAATCTTCAAAAATTGCCAAAAACGCCTTTTTTGGGCATTGGTACACCAGAAATCAAAAAATCAAATTTTTTGAAATTAAAATTTTTTTGAGATATTTGAACTCAGCGAGGTCGAAAACAAACCCACAAAAGATTTCAGCTCGATTAGTGAAGGTTTGCGACTTCTATGGCTGCAGAAAAGCTCTACACAGGATCAGACAGACTGAAAATGGCGGTTTCGGCAATTTTTGAAGATTAAAGTTGACATAAAATTTTTTCACGCAGCAGAAATTCTTGCCATTTGGCACAAATGAGTACTCCTATAGGGCCTCATTTTATGCCAAATTACAGCCTTATAGCTCGCACCAGTAATGAAATATTGATTTCGTTAGCCAAAAATTTCCAAAATTTTGCCGAAACTCAACTTTGAAGAGTAATTCCCTTAGATGCAGAAAAGATACAGACGTCTAGTATTTTTCTGCAGGTAGGGGCATATGTGCCAAATCATATTGGCAAATGGCAGCTTTGAGGCTTGGGCCTACCAGTCAGTAGAAATTTTTAACTAATTATGTTGGTAGTTGTGAAAAAGGGGGGCCGGGCACATAAACGCGACGGCTGCACATGACTGGAAGGCAGCTAAGATCTCAGTACCCGATATTTTTTTACCACACCCATGCTCTCTATCTTCACCAAAAAGTAGGCCAATCGGACAAAGTCGGGGCAAGTCGATTATAGTAGCCCCCCCTCCTTAAGGTCGTGCTCCCCTTACGTGCAGATATAGTTGCAGAAAGTGCAATTATTGCCTGATTTCATTCAAATTTTCAGAAAATGCATCGGGAATGATGATAAACGTCATGTAAAAACGCCAGCTTCATAACATTCATGCACAGTGAGAAACAAAAATTTGAAATTCCAGAACTATATATAGAAAATTATGCCCAGCCACTATAATAATTTTAAAGCTTATTATGTGCTCTACAACTTTGCTTTTAGACATTAGTCTCTAGCTCTTATTGTTTTTGAGCAGTGAATTTTTGAAACATTTTTGCTCGAAAATTGGTTATTTTTGACACGATCTTGCTGAAAACAGGTTTTGTCTAATTGGAGCCAGTGTACACTACAAGGGTAGACACATTTATACTCAACTTAAGGGGGGGGGGGTCCAAATTTTGGTCATTTTTTCGACTTTCTCCGATCTCGCTGATTTTTACGTATTTTATAGTCCGAACGGTATATTTTAACGAGTTTTTAAAATTAAAGTTGTAAGTCATACGATTGTTGCGTAATTTCACCTCAAAGTTGAGGTCTCATGTGTTAAACATAGGAAACTTAAAAAGTTTCACTTTTTTGGACTAGTGTCAAAAAATCTCGAAACTGGGTAATGACAACCAGCCGTGTCTGGTATCATTAGAAAGGCCTGGATGAGGACTGTGATTTGTTGGAATTAGAATTTTGATTTAGGTCTTTAAAGTTTTTTAATCAATTTTTGAATATTTAAAATTTGACCCGCTTTTAAAGTGGCTTCAAATTTTAAATGTTCAAAAATTAATTAAAAAATTTTTGAAGCCTAAATCGAAATTCTAATTCCAACAAATCACAGTCCTCATCCAGGCCTTTCTAATGATACCAGACACGGCTGGTTGTCATTGCACAGTTTCGAGATTTTTTGACACTAGTCCAAAAAAGTGAAACTTTTTAAGTTTCCTATGTTTAACACATGAGACCTCAACTTTGAGGTGAAATTACGCAACAACCGTATGACTTACAACTTTAATTTTAAAAACTCGTTAAAATATACCGTTCGGACTATAAAATACGTAAAAATCAGCGAGATCGGAGAAAGTCGAAAAATGACCAAAATTTGGACCCCCCCCCCTTAAGGTACTGGTTTCCTTTCGGGTATTTTTGACTCATACGGCTTTAATCCTTTACGTAAATGGCTAAAACTTACGAAATAACCTATTTCCGTGCTCTTTAACATTCTGGGACCAGTCCCGCATTTTTAGGCCAAAAGATAAGAAAGTTTTGGTTTTTGGCCTTAGGCGCCCAGTAAGTAGACAAGACACGGGATTGGTTGTTATGGCTGGAAAGAGGACACGAAAATGAACATTTTTGTTCTTACAACCTTTGCGCTATCTCCAGTGGTTAAGTCAGTATAAGCAAAAAACTGTTTTGAGGGTCAAAAAATGGCCATTTTTGAGGAAATCAGTTTTTTCAAAATTACTGACACATGTTAAGGACAAAGTTGGCTTATTTATACTCAATCGATACAGCTTGCAAATGCCCTTTTTATGAATGCCTATTTGCCGGACTTTATTGCTTTAACCAAAAGATTTGGCCGAAAAACGATTTTGGCAAAACTGCGACTATCTGTTTCGAACATCGATTTCTCAAAAACTACTCGACGGATTCCGGAGATGTTTTCCAGAATTGAAATTCGCACTTCTGCGGAGGGACGTTTTTCTTGGTTTGGGCTAAAACGTATCGAGCAGCAAGAAAACTCAATGTGAAGTTGCGAAATTTTCTGTTACTGTGCATTTGGCCGATTTTCTCGAACGTTAAGACCTGCTGAGCCAAATCCAAAAAAACGTCCCTCCGCCCATATGTCCTTCATATAGTCGCACATAAAGAACTGTTGGCCGATTCTTCAGTTTTGAGAAATCGATGTTCGAAAAATTTCGGTCGATGTTCAGCCTGTCATATGTCAGTGTGTTAGCAAATTTTTGCTAATTTTTTGCTAATTTTGCCAGTTTCGTAAGCTCATGTGGTTGTACACATAATGAGCTTTAAAACGATGTATAAAGCTCTTTCCAACTCCCAAAAGTGCGAAAGTTATAGCGTTTCAAAAAATCACCCCAAAAGCACTGCACAAAAGGAAACCAGCACCTTAAAGAGCTTCAAAAGAGACACAAATTAGGTTAATTAGAGCACTGTACGCTGAATAAGCCTAAAGTTCTGGGCGAATAACTGATTTTGTCAAATTGCGGCCAAATTTTTTTGACCGAAGATTGCTCCACAACCAATGGGTGGATCTAAACGATATACTACACATAGTATGTCTGGACAATTTGCCCGGGACGGTTTTTTATTTTTCTCTTTATCAACCTCCAATCAAGAGCAATGATTTTTCAAAGTTGGATAAAATGCCAAATTTTCAGAAAATGCTCAATTTCTGTATACTGAAACGATATTTTGGCAAAATCAAAAAACCGTCCCTGGCAAATTATCTCAGAAACACATCGGATACGGCCATTTTCTTGTTGCGTAAAAATTTTTCAGAAAAAAATTTGGTCGAAAATTGTGGCTACTTTTGGTAAGTTTGCAACCAATACAAGCGAGGTAAACAGGTTTCAGTGATACCAAACGAAGCAGAAGATGTAGAGCTTCATTTTGATATGTGGCTGAATTTATAACTCTCAATATTCAGTAAGTTACAGCTTTCCAAAGTGGACTGAATGTAAGGGAAGTGCGACCTTAAGGGGGGGGGGACTAAAATGGGGGTGCCCCGAATTTGTCCGATTGGCCTTCTTTTTGGCGAAGTTAAAGAGCATGGGTGTGGTCAAAAAATACTTGGTCGTTGGTTCTTAGCTGCCTTCCAGCCATGTGCAGCTGTCGCGTTTATGTGTCCGACCCCCCTTTTTCACAACCACCAACATAATTAATTAAAAATCTCTGCTGGCTGCAAGACCCTAGCTTCAAGGTTGTCATTGACCAATATGATTTGGCACATGTGCCCCTATCTGCAGAAAAATACTAGACGTCTGTATCTTATCTGTATCTCAGGGAATTACTATTCAAAGTTGAAGTTTCGGCAAAATTTTGGAAATTTTTGGCTAACGAAAGGAATATTTCATTACTGGTGCGAGCTATAAGACTGTAATTTGGCACATACAGAGGCCCTATAGGAGTACTCATATGTGCCAAATGGCCAGAAATTCTGCCGCGTGAAAAATTTTTTATGTCAACTTTAATTTTCAAAAATTGCCAAAATCGCCATTTTCAGTCAGTCGGATCCTGTGTAAAGGCTTTCTGCAGCCATAGAAGTCGCAAACCTTCACTAATCGAGCTGAAATCGTTTGTGGGTGTGTTTTCAACCACGCTGAGGTCAAATATCTCCAAAAAATTTAATTTCAAAAAATTTGATTTTTTCGATTTTTGGGGTACTATTGCCTAAAAAAGGCGATTTTGGCAATTTTTGAAGATTAAAGTTGACATAAAAATTGTTCAGGCGGCAGAATTTCTTGCCATTTGGCACAAATGAGTACTCCTATAGGACCTCTGTATGTGCCAAATCACAGCCTTATAGCTCGCACCAGTAATGAAATATTCCTTTCGTTAGCCAAAAATTTTCAAAATTTTGCGGAAACTTCAACTTTGAACAGTAATTCCCTGAGATGCAGATAAGATACAGACGTCTAGTATTTTCCGCAGATAGGGGCACATGTGCCAAATCATATTGGTCAATGACATCCTTGAAGCTAATCTTGCAGCCAGCAGAGATTTTTAATTAATTATGTTGGTGGTTGTGAAAAAGGGGGGTCGGGCACATAAACGCGACAGCTGCACATGGCTGGAAGGCAGCTAAGAACCAACGACCAAGTATTTTTTGACCACACCCATGCTCTATAAGTTCGCCAAAAAGTAGGCCAATCGGACAAAGTCGGGGCAAAAGTTTAGTCGCCTCCCTTAAGGGGGCGCGCTTTGGGTCAAATTAAAGGACCACTTAAAGAATCAAAATCGATACTCACGGATTTTGCTCATTTTCGCACACAACATAGGTAGATATGTTTTCAAAAACAAGACAAAATATTAGAGTTCGAAACCAAACGGTGGCAGAGATAGTCGGGGTCAAAGTTTGAAAACTTGATAATTTCAGTGATTTGCCATCCAAGGTCAAGTGGAGACAGAACAGCAGCAAAATTAGGGTCAACTAATATGTCAAATTAATACTGTTGGTTGGCTAATATTTCAGTGCTAAAACGACTCCGACACAGCCACTCTGTCGTTCGCAATGTAATCTTCAATCGTGAACTAGCTAACTGTGCCCTCAAACTTTATCTTGCTCTAACTTGCAAATACTACATTTCAGAATTCAGACACATACGTACAGTACAATACCTATGTAGTTCTGTATGTACAATACAAGTACTACAATACAAGTTCTGTACGTATAGTACAATACCTATGTAGTTCTATTAGAAAAGTTGTTCAGCTCATCATAAGCTCTCGAATGATACCCAATTAGTCTAGAGTTTGGAAATTTCAGAAATTAACTTCTGTGACCTAATAGGTAAAAGGAGCCGACACGACAGAAAAGTTCTACCTTGAAGCTTTTGCCACAATGTCCGGTAGGCATTGAGAGTTTTATATGCCAATTTTGGTGAGTTTCGAGTGGGTAACGAGTGAGAAATTATCAAAAGAACGTGAAAATTGTGCAAAATGATGATTTTTGGCAAAATTAGCACATTTTGGGGCATGTTTTTTGACAGCACCACAAACGGTAAACGTTGCAACTGCTGTCATAAGAATTCTGTGTATGCGTAGAGCGCAACTATCTATAAGCAAGAGTGCATAATTGCACTATATATTAGAAGAAGAGTAAGCCACTAGAGGGCTCCTCTTCTTGGCATTGCGTAACGGTGCTCCGACCACAATACGCGAATGTTCCCCCGTTTGGTGGGGGGTCGAATCACCACCTTAACACATGTCAAGGTCACATTTGAGGGGCTCTACAGAACGATAGAAGCAATATTACGCAAAATGCTATTGTCTTGTTTTGAGGACCCATTGGTAATACCAAGAGTACATAATAGATAAGAGTAAGAAACTCTTACGCTAGCATGTACAAATTATGTAAGGTATGCTCGGTTCATTAACTCGGGACCCCCCCCCGCAACTTCCGGGGGGGGTCCCACGTTACATTCCTTCGAATTTTTGTATTATGCAACAATTTTTATATCATTGGAAAGAGCAGAAAAAATGCTACAAAGCTGTCAAATTAGTTTTTTAATTGCATTAACCTGATTAAAGTTATAATGAATTAATTAAAATAACTAATAAATTGCCTACAATAAGCCTTAAGGCTAACGGGCCAATCAGCGAGCAGACACACGCTTATATGAAAGCGTGTATTTAGTGCAAAGTGGGACCCCCCCCCCCGGAAGTTATGGGGGGTGGTCCCGAGTTAATGAACCGAGCATACCTTACATAATTTGTACATGCTAGCGTAAGAGTTTCTTACTCTTATCTATTATGTACTCTTGGTAATACAAATATGAGAAAATGAGCAAAATCGGAGATGGTCGAAAAATCGGCGAAAAAGCGACACCCCCTTAAGCAAAAGCAAATATGAACAATCTTGAAAATCAGTCTAGAAAACCTTAATCTCTAGGCGAGGCGAAATCAGCTCTGCCAGTTCGATCACAGTTCGATTTAGAAGTTCTCGCTTTCTGTCCGCCGACAGATCTTTTTGCTTTTCTTTGTTGATTTCTGAAAAAAGCAGCGTTCACAGATTAAGACAATACAGAAATAAGATGAAGTAAACGAGGACTGGCAGGCAGATCAAAATGAAGGATTGTCTTAGAAAAGTCAACAGAAAAGGCTAACAAAGTATCAGCAAGAGTACATAATGATAGTATCAGTGCAACTGGTATCATCGTACGTACGCTGTATGAAGTCAAGAAGAAGATGCTCCCTGATGTCAAGTCGGCGTCGGAGAACGTCGGCGTGGCGCTGGGAGTAGCGCCAGGTCACGTCCACGATCTCGTGCGGAGAGAGGGCTGTGACATAGGTGAGCTCCTTGCCCCAGCCGCTCTCATAGAGCAGAGGCTTGTCGCAGACGTTCTCGCAGGGATCGCAATGAATCCAACGACGCTGACGTCGGGAG
The DNA here is from genome assembly GCA_030248195.1 of Trissonchulus latispiculum. Lineage (NCBI taxonomy): Eukaryota > Metazoa > Nematoda > Enoplea > Enoplida > Ironidae > Trissonchulus > Trissonchulus latispiculum. Next base: position 31,935 of record JASAND010026869.1, read on the forward strand.
TAGTACTCTATCCAGACATGGTCCGTCGCGTCCAGAACATATCTGAAAAAACTAGTCATGTACTCAAAATGGATCACACAACTTTCCTGGTTTGTCTCTCATCCAACCATATCTGCGCTTGGGGCTTAGAGTGTTCGAAAGATGCTGATCCAACCTATCTTGCGCATGGGCAGTTAATGGATGTCTTATTACCGGAGCCGAAAGGCCAAGAAGGTGTCTGCTCCAGCTTCCCATTGTGGGACAGCATTCAGGCGACGAAGCGAGTCATACTTGCTACGACCGATGGGGAGAGACAAAGGTTAACGCCCTCATAGCCTCGGCTGAATAGCCCGGCAATAACAACAAACAAAAAACTTAAAGCTAGCAACAACGAAAAAAGAAAGAAATGCTTATTATCAGAAAAAATCGTTGCTTGCTACCTGTAGCTCAGATTTTCCATATTTCTCTCTCAATCCCCCTTTACCTGTTTAAAATATTACGCATGCAATTAGGTTTATGAACAAATAAGTACAACTATAGCCAGACAAAATAGTAAAGCTATAATTGATTACGTATATAGATAAATTAACAATAATCCTGAATCCCATACCGACACTCAAATCCCAAAGACATGGCACAGAGGAGAAAGCAGTTGGCCCACTCGCCACAGCGGCCTGTTCTGAATAAATAGAAAACAATACAAAACTTCCCCAGACAAAGAAATGGCCTATATAACTCTAAGAAAAAGCAGAACAAACTACTACAGGTTCAGTATATGTCTTGATTTAAAACTGACCGTCCCTTGCCGAGTACAAAAGTGAAAGAAAATTCAGGTTTACTCCTGTTTTTTTCCAGCGCGAAACATTACCAAGCCTAGTGCGCTTCCAGATGCCAATATCAGCGTTTTGAGAATCGGGGAAAACAGAAGGCAAATTCTTGGTAAACCGTCAAAAAACCCCAAGAAAACTAGTTTTCTTTATTAAATCCTGTATCACGATTTCAGAAACATTAACGTTAACGGTGTTAGGGGACATGCCTGGTCTCAATCAGTTTCATGGGATTACTGTAGCGAGGGAATCGAGCTGAGGGTTTGTCTGGACAGGTGGCGCAGACGAAGGCCTCCACTCGGCTGCAGTCCCAGCTGTCCTCCAAAGCCGTCGGCTCAACATTACCTAATCAAAGACAAAAATGTCAGGCAATTAGCTTAATTAATTATTAATAAATAATTAGAACCTGGCTAATATTTGACAGCTGCGGCATGAAGGTTATAGCTAGAAACATAGGGTAGAAAAAGAAAATCTATTACAGCTTTCGTGATCATCACCAGACACGACCAATTGGGCAAGTCCCGACCTTGCCCTCAAGAATATTTTCGATTTAGTCCTCCTAAAGAGAGGAATTTCGTATACACCCGGCTCCGCTTTCCTAACAATAAGCTATGTAAATTTGCACACAAACTATACCTAGTTAATTCTTCAAAATATGAATTTATGGAAATTAATGAAAGTTCACACAAAAGTCGACTGAAAACATTGCCAAGCGCTTAAAACTTGCAAACAAATTTGATGTCGACATGTCGACCCAGGCCTACAAACTCCTTGTGGCAACTTGGATGATGCGCTTTTGATCTGACCCGCGGTGCGGAGACCGGTTCCTAGACTACACTTTGCTTCATGATCAGGTGGATCACCACTGCGGTGGGACGGTAGCAGGAGTCTGGGTTCTGGCGTAAGCCTGATGAAGGGCTGCCTCCCTTCCACAGATGTAGTCAACTATTGAGTTGTCACTTCTGGCTTCGGGCTGAGAATCCGGAGATAAGCACCGGCACCCTATAACCTTCTGTAGGTTGGCGTTCTCTCCAGGGGTCACTTTACCCTTTACCTTTAGCCTTGGTGATCATTACTTTGTGATGTGCATTAATGCAGCCAAGCCAACAAAAACAGCAACAACAATAATAACAACAACAGCAATAAGCCGCCTATCCTACATACCAAGGGCACTCATGGTTTGCTGACAGCTGGGGCATTTCGGGGCGTCAAACCAAGTGAAAAATTCCAGCTTAAACCATCGAAGCAATTCCAGCATTAGGGCGTCTTCCATAGCCGCGGGCAAGTCTCCAGGGTTGAAGGACACCTCACTGAAATGGTAGAAATTCCAAGAAACTTACTAGATCTACAAAATACATAAATAAACTACAACTATTCCAAGCATTCTCTACAGCATCTCTTTCTTCCTGAGATGGACTAATGTGAAAACATTTTCCGGTTACCGTAATCAGAAAACTCCAAACTTTTAACATTCAGGTAAGTTTGTTGAATTAGACATAAAGTTTAGGGCGGGGGGGGGGGGAGGAACGCATGTCGCCAATCTGAAATCTGTACCAAAAACGGGAGAGGGACTGGGAGGTGACTCAACAAAATCTAAAACAAACTCAGTCTCATATTTTAGCATGGTACTGAAATTATCCCTACACTGGGTTTCTAGCCATGTAAGGATCATTGGAAACGAGATTTCTCAATAGAAAGCTCAAAACCTGACAGGTGCAAGCAGGAAAAACACCCAATCCAACCAGCCAGCCAGTTCTCTGTCGAATGAGGCGTTAAATTGGTGGATCCGTGTACCAGCAGCCTTGCAGGAGAGAGTGCATGTGGAATGGAAGAAGGTGCATACAAATGTCTAACACAAAATGTGTCAATATGATCACTCGTGCAGACCATTTAATATTCATCCAGAGCACTACAAAAGATGTTGTCTCATTTGCTAGCTAGACTCTCCACTTTTACTTCCAAATCCCCAGTTGAGTGTTTGAGGGGGGAGGGGGACTCACTCACGAGAGCGGCGTCGAGTCAGGAAGAGAGCCTCTGGCCCGTTCCAGGAGCCGATCCACAGGGATGAGACTCCGGGCAACGGTCTGATTCAGCTCATCCGAATGGTAGAGGAGGATTCGGGAGTCGTAGAGGAGCAGATGTCGCAGGAAGACCTGTTCTCGGCTCTGAAACACCAAATCAGGTTCCCGGCACAAATTATCACTGTCCAAAATCTGGCAAAAAATGCCAAAAGCTAAGTGACTAAAAATTAAAATTACAATTAAACGACCGCGATTAGTTGTAACGCAGAATTTCTTTAGTTGGCGTGTAGTTAGACTTTGGAACTCATTGCCTGAAGAAGTTGTTAATGCAGCCACTGTAAATATTTTCAGGCAAAAGATCGAAGAACTAGATTTGGGTGCTTTTTTTAATAAGGCGGGGGCTTAGATGACCAGTGCTGGTCTCCTCTCGTCCTTCTTGAAATTTAATATAAACATTTGAGTACGTACGTTTATTTATATATGTATTATGTAATTATTGAACTATAGCCATTTTATTGTTTGATGCTAATAAAATTTGTGTACTAATTTGTTTATCTTTTCTTTTTCAAGTAAACGAATTGTCTTGTCTTGTCTTGTCTTGACTACTGATAAACGAAACGGTTACTGTGTAGGCTATAAATTTATTCAAGCAGCTTTAGCAGTTCTTTAGACTAGCTAAACGCGGGATTACCGCAAACGTAATGCAGAAGTTAATAGTTAATATTTAATATTATTTAATATATAGAGTGATAACAGTGAACTAAGTTAGTCTCCATGGAGATGACGGCCCATGTCAAGATAAAAGTTACCAGAAGAACCCCCATCAGAAAAAAAGTTCTCAAATTTTTTCTTGCGTTTGTATTCAGTACTCGGCAACTGAGGCTACGTGGCTACGTTGCGGATCTTTTCCTTCAGACACTTCTATGTATGTCTATGTTTATAATGTGTAGATCTGAATTCAGTCATTAAATTTGTAGCATAACCGGGGTGAACTGGGGGGGGGGGAGGCGTCCTCCTGGCTTTCCTCAGAAATTTAGACTGAAGTTTGTGTGTCTACTACATCCAATATCCACAATATGGGTATCAATCGAAAGTTGACGACAAGATGAACACGTTCGTTAACAGATGCAAGATCTGACAACGCACACACTTTTAGAATCCCGGAACCCAGAACTCTCAGGGCCTTTTCGCGCAGCGAGTTACAAGAGTTAAAAGAGTCAAAACTAACTCAATCCTTTTCGCGCACAGGGTTAAAAGAATTAAACAGTTCATTTTAAGTCATCTGCAGGGTTAAACGAGTTAAAAAATTTTAACTCTATTCTTTTAACTCACGCGTGAACAGGCCCTCAGAAGCTCCAGCAAACACTTAAACTAGATAGTAGAGGATCAAATCTCCTGAAAAAATTTAAGAACCCCAAGAACCCCCATCAAAAATTTGAAATACAAATCAAGTCTCTTTGAAAAGTTAGTAATCCCCAAGGCCAAGAACCCCTATAAAAATGTAAGTACACACAGTTATAGATCAAATCTCTAGAAAAAAATTAAGAACTCCCAGAACCCCCATGAAAATAAAAGCTTCAAAGAAAAGCAATTGGCGAATCAGAACGCAGCAAAATGTGTCTTTTATGTTGACATGGGCCGAGATGGCCATAAGTAAAGAGTGGAAGTCAGTGCATCATTCTATGTAAGCAATCTATGACACAGGAATTGACCTAAAGGTTAGTTTTGGAGACTTTTGTAACACTTTACTACCCTGGATGGACCTATTAATACATGTACAATAGTGCCTACAGAAATATCAGGAGGATATTCTTTATTGTCAATCATCCCGACTTTTGATTTCCCTGTCAACTAGCGTCCTATTAGCTAGAATTTCAAATCTAAAAATACAAACTGCACAATTAAAATCTTCAGCATTTGAGGTTGTCCTCAAGAGAAGCAACCTAGCGTGGAGGCCGACTATTTGCAAATTCAATATTAATTACTGCGGCTTCCACCTTAGAACATAAAGTGAAACGCTTCAGAGTTATGTACATTTGTTCATGGAGCAAACATCATCATACCTTCACTATATTTGCTAACAACTTCAACCAAGATAAGCACTTACAGGGTATATTTTTACTGGGGGAGGGTGGCCCCCTGAAATCAACCTCCCCCCGAAATCGCCCCTCCTTGGATTTTTGCTCCCAACCGAAATTTTTACCTTGACAGTTCTATTTTTGCCTAAATTCAGGCATTTTGAGAACGTTTTACATTTCTACCTGGAAAATACGCCACAAATACCAAGTTAGCTTAGTTCCAAAAAAGCTCCCCCCAAAAATTTCTTTCCACCCCCTTTCGCTCGGGCCCGGGGGTCTCCTGGGGTCCCTCACGGGAAAAATCGCTAAAAATATCCTACACTATACCCAAGCCGAAAGTATTCCGAATTTCGTTAGGATTAACGGTTGAAAACGAACAGCTTTACATTTTTGGCTGCCATTTTTACTGAGAGCACCAATAAAGGTGGGACTGCCACCATTCGATAGATAATTAATTCTTCTTCATACTATAATTTAGCATGAACGATGTACCCAGAAAAGATTAGAAGCCGTCAAAATTGGGCAAGTAGGAAATGTCGGCAAACTTTCTTTGTAGAAAATCAGCTAAGATTTCTAGGTTCAAGAGGTGAATCAGAGATGGAATAAAGTTATTTTAACCCTCTTCTACCCAAGACTTCTCGGGGAAAGAGGCTCAAAATTACCAATTTTACATTTTTGGCTGCCGTTTATTGCTGAGAGCACCTAGACAGATGGGGACTACCACCACTATTCAGCGTTTTTGGGTCTCTGATGCACCCAAAAAAGTTAGGCGCCGTCAAAGTCGGACAAAGTACTCATTTTTGCTAAACGTTTATTGCAAAAAAATTTATTCTAGGTCAAGACTTGATTTTGAGACGGGATCAACTATACGTTAATTTAATCTGCATAACCTCCCCTACGACGCGGTAGAACAGCTTTACCGCCAACCGATGCTGGAATCGTTTAAAATAAACACAGAAACATAGCACACAATTTGCCGAATTATCCATTCCGCCAAAGGGCAGCCGAGACTCATTTCGATTGAACTTATTACTTCAAATTGTAGTGAGTGTCGAAGACGTTATCAGAGCACCATTGTCTGCACCACCCGGCGTCTGCTCTTTGGAACAGAAACCAAAAATCACCGCTTGTGCCAAATGACCGCCGCGGGCATAAAAGGGTTAATGTGCATGCCGTTTCCAACCACCTGTTTCGATCAATCTATGTTGAACTAAAGCGCCCTCATCCACATCTCCGTTGTGTTGGTGATTAAAGCTGAATAAAGTCATTCACTTCAGCTGTATACATTCTAAGCTTGCACTCGAAAGTTGTTCTACACTTGGCTACAATTTATAATGGTAGAACGAAGTTAGCAAAGTTACAGGGATACTTAGTGAGGGAACAAACATAGGGAAAATACAACAATTAAGAACTTAGCTGAGTCTCATAGAATCCATCCAACTGGTCTCCATTATACATTCTTTCTTCCGGAATTTTTTTTAAATTTTAACTAAATCCTCTACCAAATTACAGTTCTACCAGTTGCGATGTGATCAGTCAACTACAAATTGTGTGAAGAAGGACGACTTAGAAACAAAGATAACTCTGCACAATAATTGACATTTATTTAAAAAAACTGAATAATTATTATACAACTGTGTAAACTACAACGGTAGGCGTCAAACTATGTACAAATTATATATTCATATTGTATAGTACGAATATTCCACACAGTACAACATATGCAGCAGAAAGACAATCCTTCCTTAATGCCGAATTACACTGTTTTAGATAAACACAATGTGACTAGAAATCGCTATCGATAAAAAATCGACGATACTAAGGCAGTCTCATTGCCGCGCTTCGCAAAACTTAACCGATTTAGTTCAAAACTGGTGTAGTAGATGCAGTTGAACGCATTCTTGATTGGCCAGCGGTAACATTTTGAAACTAAAAATTTAAGTTTTCCAAGGAGGAACCAAAATATTTTGTCTGTGTCAAAGTTGATCAATTGAAACACAAATCTGAAAGCGATTTATCGATCAAGCTTTGCGTTGCTTCAGAATCGAACAAAAACCTGTAAGCTTACATGGAGGAACGGAACAGCATTATCGGAAAATAGATTTTTTACTCGTATTGAGCGACATCAAAAACTTTTTAAAATTTTAAAATATTTTAACAAAAAGAAGACAAAATTAGGGTCTTTTCCAGATTACCCCCCCCACCAGTCAAAGTTCTTAAAACTCGACCAAATGAGCTGAAATTTGGTGTGGGTATGTTTTCGACCACGCTGAGTTTAAATATCGCAAAAAATTTTCGATTTCGCGAAATTCGATTTTTTTCGATTTGTTTCGATTTCTAAGGGGGGACCAAGGGTAACCGAAAAATTTATTGTCTTCGATTTTGCTGAAAAGTTGTATGTAGGGGTTTTCGTGGTCGCAGAACACGAATCTGAAATCCGTTTTTCGATTCAGCTTTTCGTTAGCTCAGCATAAGCTTACATCTAAAGCTTACAACTTTAACTTATATCAAGCTAACGAAAAGCTGAATCGAAAAACGGACTTCAGATTCGTGTTCTGCGGTCCCGAAAACCCTTATATACAACTTTTCAGCAAAATCGAAGACAAAAAGTTTTCAGTTACCCTTGGTCCCCCCTTAAGCCCGGTTCATACTTGTCTCTGAGTCTCTGTCTTTATGTCCTTGTCTCTATGTCTCTGTCCTTTTGTCTCTAAGCTGATAGAGACAACACGTTCATACTTAAAAGGACAAAAGGACAGAGACTCGGTCATGTGACAACTAATTCAAATTCCATTGGTCACTGTATTTAATCAACCGAGAACCTTTTCAATTGCCTAATATTTTTATATTGTGCTCCGTTTACAGCTGCTTATATATGAGGAAAACTGACTTTAAAATTTGATACAAGTGCAGTTACCTTAAATTCTACTTACTGACTGCTCACGTGATTTTTTTTTTGATTGCTGTCTTTAGGACGGGAAGTGAGTTTTCCTCGCTAGAGACCTGGCGCAGAGACAAGGCAAAAGACAGAGACAGGTTGACTAGAGACAGAGACATAGAGACAGAGACTAAGAGACAGAGACTCAGAGAGAAGTATGAACCGGGCTTTAGAAATCTAAAAAAATCGAAAAAAATCGAATTTCGCGAAATCGAAAAATTTTGCGACATTTGAAGTCAGCGTGGTCGAAAACATACCCATACCAAATATCAGCTCATTCGGTCGAGTTTTAGGAACTTTGAGTGGTGGGGGGTAATCTGGAAAAGACCCCAAAATTATTTTTGGTACACCTGGCTTCCCTTGAAAAACTTAAATTTTCACGGAGATAGCACAGAAATGCGTTTCAAATGCAGAAACTCCAAATCTGGACTACACCGGTTAAGCTTTTCGAAAATTATGCATTGCGCAGCTATATGTCTGCCTATATAAGAATCTCTCTCTCTCTCTTTACGTTAGCAACGCGAAAAACTCCGTATGAAAATAATCTTAAAAACTGCTACCGAAAAAGTGTTTGCAATTTCACAAGCCTTAATAAAACGTGTGAATCCACCAATGAAGTTACATAATCAATACGAAAATTATACACAGCATGCCAATGACAAAACATTGCAAAAATATAAATATAAATACACACAAAGAAAAAATGCCAAAACCAACGTGCAAACGAAGAAAACATAAAAGGAACATAGGTAGGTGGGAAATATATAACCAGCAACTACATATTATCTACAATGAAAATTAAAGTGTATGCTATTATTAGCGCAATCAAGTTCAGGCAAATTCATAATAAATCAAATTATATCATCTGAAAAACGATTCCTTAAAAAAAGTGTCCTACCTAAGAACTCGGTCCTATTCTAGGTATAGTGCGCGCACTGAAAAAGTAACAAGCATAGGCAGGACGTACAAAACTAGAAATACCAGACAAATTCGCAGCTAAATTAACAACAAAAATAGTAAACGCAAACCGATAAACTTACAATAATTCTACAATCAAAGATACTTAACCTAAAACGTCAAACGAAAATACAGAACAATAACCTATTTAAATGTGATATTCCGAAAAAATTTCTACTGAAAAGGAAGGACCTTTTTCCACTGAAAACATATTCTAACGGACTATAGTATCAACTAAGTCGGCGGCTTCCCTGTTCCAAGTCATTGGTCCACTGGCTGCCGAAATCAAAGTTTTGAGTGTTTCCATCAAGGATTTTCGTCAGTTTTACAAAATTTTTCAGTTGGGGTGCTCCGCCCCCCAGACCCCCCGCATCTCTACGTTTAAATTTTATATTCTTGTCAAAATTCTTGTCCTGTGGCTTGCGACGTCAACAAGAAAAGTGTGGCATCGGTGACCCTTGCAAATTGCTAGACTATTGCAAACAATAGACAACTATATACGTATAATTTATTCGCATAATAACAAATTTTATTCCTACACTAAAATAGCGAGTTAAATACCACTTATATAATATATTATATATTATATAATTATATAATACATTATATTAATGCGCGAAATTTTGTTTCTGGACACAACTTTTCTTAGCTGGACACAAATAAAATTAGCTGGACACAAGTTTGACACAGTCCCGATTTTCAAAAAAAACCCTGCATTGGTCACAGGATCTGAAGCAATATATATATACTTGCACATGTATCCAACCGAATAAAATGCGAAACACACAACAAACATAAGAAGAAATATTTGACTATCCTACACAGGCATGAAGACAAAAGTCATCTAATATACAGACACGAAAAATGGAAAAGCTACTGAGGGAGAGAGTGAGGCGGCACAACGAATAAGCAAAAAATAAACAAAAGTCATTCAAAGCATGCAAACCTCCATTATTACGTAATAAAAATAGAAAAGTGAAACTTTCTAGGTACAAATTCACCCACAAACATAACAACGTTGACTTTACTGTGACAGCGGATCGAATATGAACAAAATTAGGAAAGAAAAATAAATTTTCATAAAAATGAAGTGGATAACTTAAACAGCTGGTGAAGGAAATTTACGAACCACGAATTCTCGATAGTATAAAGTATATACGAATATATATATATATATATATATATTCTTATATACTATATAAGAATATATACATCAAAAAACAGAGTAGAGCATCAATATCCTCACCGGACGCCGCCACTAGGCATATTTCACATTCAATAGAATTGCATAGTGGTTAAGGTGCATTCATAGTCGCGAACGCATAGAGACGTGCGTCGACGCCTCAGATTGTAACATGCCGTTTAACCGTTTAAAACTCTATCTTACGCTGGATAGGGGGAAACGACTCGAAAAAGGAAAATCTACACAAAATTAACAGCTAGCACTGAATACAATATATATATACACAAAATTAGCGGCTCCGAAAATTAAAAGGTAAAATCTGAATAGAAGAAAAGAAACTAAGAAATGTAATAATCACACGTCTTGAATAAATACATAACATGACAAACCAAAACAGTTTACGTTAAGTAATGCAAAAACTTTATATTACACATTTCTATTCCAAAGCTAGACGAAGCGGCTGCCCTGTCAAGGAAAGTTTCTGACCTGTCTAAACTATATACATCTTTTATATCAGACATCGACTATATATATATATATATATATATATATATATATATATATATATATATATATATATATATATATATATATATATATTAGCAAGACATTAATTTTAATGATCAAACAATAGTGAAACTACAGGCTCCTACATAATGTGCGTATGGTAATTTCAAAAAACACAAGGTTTCAACAGCAAGCAACACCCGTACAGTGCAATGTACTATATTATAATCCGACTAAACGGTGATGGAACAGGAAAGAGATTAAAAAACAAATCCATTTTAATCATAATATTGGAGTAACCAATTCTTACAGGAAACACAAGGTGCCGCAGTCAGGGGGTCTCAGGGACTCAGACCCCACTTTTGGGGTGACAAATTAAACGTTTTGCCAACTTTTACGGCAAAAACAACTATTTCAAAAAATTCGCGCCTTAAGGGGGAGGGGTCACTTTTTGGCCGATTTTTCGACCATCTCCGATTTTGCCCATTTTCACATATGTTGTGGTCCCCATGGGTTCTCAAAGCAAGACAAGTGCGTTTTGCGTAACATTGCTTCTACCGTTCTGTGGAGCCCTTCGAAAGTGACCTTGTCTCTTGGCATATGTTAAACATAGGAAAATTAAAAAAGTTAGGTTAAAAAGTTTGTGGCAGAAAATTTTTTGCTATAGTCAGACCCGGGAAAAAAACACCCCCAAATAAGGGTAAAAAAAACGAGGCCGCCCTGGAAGCCTGGTAGACCCGGCGAGTCCCACTAATGTGTGATAATATAGCGCCACCCTAGATGACCTCAAACTATAAGTATGAGACCCCTGGACCAAATAGAAAGTTTTCAGTGTAATTTCAAAGTTGACCTCCCAAAACCACCGCCAAAAGCTAAGGGTCATATCGGAATTTCTAAACTTCTCTTGCTAGCGTGGAGAGACTCCGGGCTCCAATACTGTGCATGTGGGTTTGTATTGGCCCCAAGTATTAACACACAAGGCACCATATCCCCTACTGCATTGGGGCTCCACCAGCTGACCATTTTTTTACCCCCAAAATTTCGCCACTTTTCGGGTAAAAAAAATGGTCAGAACCCAGCAAAAAATTTTTTTCTGAAGCAGTATGGGGGTTTTAATGCGTTTAGAACGCTTAAAAAGCATCGATTAAGCCTAAAAACTTTTTAAATTAGTCAAAACCGACCATTTTTGAATATTTTTCAAAAATGGCTATTTTGCTTATGAAACCTGATTGGTTGATGCTGCACAATTTTTGAACTTTTCAAATCGATAAAAATTGTTACCAATTCATTATAACTTTGGTTTTTTTGGCCAAATATACTAAACAAGAAATAAAAATGCTCCTCTGGAGCATGAAAAAGTAATATGGGTGATGGTGAGGTTGCAAAATCAAGAGAGGGCTAGTCTTCAAAATGCTTAATATGGGGCTAGGTTAAAAAATAGGAGAGGACTAGGTTGTGAGCGAATTAATATGGGCACAGCTTCGCCGAACAACCTATATTCGCGGTTTGTAAATGTAAATTATTATGTATATATATATCCACGATACATTTGGTGTATAGTTCATAAATAACCTACAGCTACGGTATGAGCTCGAGCTTTATTCGAACTTTTATTTTAGCAAACGTTTTCTTCGATAAGTGCTTCATACTAACCAGCGCATTTTAAGTATCCATTTATACGGAAAACAACTTATATTCAAGATATTTAGGACTTCCCACGATCTTCTATTTCCTCCGACTTGGACCAATAGCTTTAGATATATCTTAGACCTTCTAGTAGTAGAGCCTGTGCGTTTTTTCGATAAGTGCTTCATACTAAAGCGTTTTAAGTATCCATTTATACGGAAAACAACTTATATTCAAGAATAATTTAGGACTCTCCCACGATCTTCTATTTCCTCCTGACTTGGACCAATAGCTTTAGCATCATATCCTTAGACCTCTCCTAGTAGTAGAGCCTGCGGTAGTTCAACACAACAAAATGATGATAATTTACGTATATATTCCTAGCAGCGAGTCTAACAGTCATGCAAACAGTTATATTCGATGAGTATTCAACTGCTTAAATTTTTTATTGACTGACATTGATAGCTCTAAGCTAAGACGAAACGTGAAATCCCGCGAATATGGGTTGTTCGGCGAAGCTGTGCCCATATTAATTCGCTCACAACCTAGTCTCTTCTATTTTTTTAACCTAGCCCCATATTAAGCATTTTAAGACTAGTCATCTCTTGATTTTGCAACCTCACCATCATCCATATTACTTTTTCATGCTCCAGAGGAGGATTTTTATTTCTTGTCCTTCTGTTATTTTAAGGATCCCTTTCCAGCAATGCGGTAATGGATACAAGGAGCTTGAACATCTGGCTTATCCCTAGTGGGGGGGGGCCCCCCCCATTCGGCGACCTCCCCCCATTCGAGGAGCCCCCCTGAAAAGCCCCCCATAATCCCGACCTCCCCCCCATAACCAAAAATTGCAAATTTTACCATTTTTACCCTAAATTTTAAAATTTTCCGGTTCGCCGGATTTTTGACTAAATTTTCGCTATTTTAGCTTAAAAAACACCTAAAATTAGTCATTTTTAGCGATTTTTAGAGTTAGTACGCAAAAAACCCACAAAAATTCGAAAAAAATTTCTAAAATATGCCCCCCATTTTGGGTGAGCCCCCCCCATCGATGGGGGCCCCCCCCATGAAGCCCCCCCCCCCATAAAATATTGCCAAGGGATAAGTTAGAGTGCCATGCTAAACGAGCGTATCATTTACAATATTGCCCCAACAAACGCCGAAAAACGCTGTTTTGGGGTTTACACTGGTCAATAGGCCCCATAGACGTATGAACTGGTGTATCCCTCGATTTCGGCAATATGTCCATTGAAACAGCGTAGTGGATTTACTTTATCCCCCTACCAAAACACCGAAAAAACGCGTTTTGGGGTTTGACCAGTGTCAATAGGCCCCCAGTGTAGTACCAGTGGTCCTTCCGTCGGTTTCGGCGATATCCCTTGAAACGAGCGTAGTCGATTTACTTTTGCCCCCGACCAAAACGCCGAAATACGCAGTTTTAGGCCGTTTGACCAGTGGTCAATAGGCCCATAGGCTGTAGTGACCAGTGGTCACTCCGTCGGTTTCGGCGATATGCTCATTGAAACGACGTAGTCGATTTACTTTTATGCCCCCTACCAAAACGCCGAAAACGCAGTTTTGGGCCGTTTGACCAGTGGTCAATAGGCCCCATAGGCTGTAGTACCAGTGGTCACTTCCGTCGGTTTCAGCGATATTCCCTTGAAACGAGCGTAGTCGATTTACTTATATGCTCCCGACCAAAACGCCGAAAAACGCGTTTTAGCCGTTTGACCAGTGGTCAATAGGCCCCATAGGCTGTAGTACCAGTGGTCACTTCCGTCGTTTCGGCGATATGCCCATTGAAACGACGTAGTCGATTTACTTTATATGCCCCGACAAAACGCCGAAAAACGCAGTTTTAGGCGTTTGACAGTGGTCAATAGGCCTAGACGTAGTGACCAGTGGTCACTTCCGTCGGTTTCGGCAATATGCCCATTGAAACGAGCGTAGTCGATTTACTATATATGCCCCGACCAAAACGCCGAAAACGCTGTTTAGAGGAGTTTTCCCAACTTTGACCCTGGGCGAGGAACCACGGGAGCCATGCTGACCAGTGGTCACTTCGGGCGGTATCGGCAGTATGCTCATCGTTTTCAGCGACCCCGATTTACTATATATGGGTACCACCCAAGGCCGAAAAACGCCATTTTAGTGTTTTAGGGCATTTCTGTAAGTGGGACTTAGAAACTTTTTAGCCAAACAGGCCAAAAAATGCAAAGTTTGGGCCCATCTCCTGAAAGCTAGGGAGCAAAATTAAAAAATCCCCCTCGTTACTTTATCCCCCTACTGGTAATTTTCAACAAAAGATACTAGACCTCTCCAGCTTCACCCAGTTCTAGAAAAGTGTGACCAAAATTTGCAAAAATAGCGAAAGTCCACTTTGGGACCTTGGCACAGAGCCAAAATTGGCCAGGTGCCAAAATGACCAAAAAGGTAGCATGGGGGGATCCTGTCTACCAAATATAATAGTAGTAGGTGCAAAATTGTCCAAAGGGGGAGAAAAAAAAACGCACGGTAACTATCGCCTAGTGCAAAATTCGAAGTTTCGAATTCGAACAAAAGTATGGTGGTACTTGTAGTACTACTGAGTTGTTTACGATGGTAACCTTTTACCACCGCCGGACCTCTAAGTGGCACCAGGCCAACACGGTCTCCAGAGGGCCGCGCAGACGCCTTTACCCTATATACTAAATTTAATGCGCTCTTTCATCTGGAAGCATCAAATCTACTCTAGCGCCAATATTTTGGGGTGATTTTTTTACCACAAACCAATTTTTTTACCATTTTGTCGGGTAAAAAAATCACCGATTTTTTTATTAATCTGAGAATCTGCGGTGCTAGGAAAGATTTTAATACCTGAATCGATAGAGGGCAGTGCCAGGCACTTACATGCAAAACCGCTTCCAGATTTGCCAACATTTGCGAAAGTTAGAGGCTTAAGTCGAAAACCCTTTTTTTTATCCCGGGTCTGACTATATATGAAAGATACAGCGCTACAATTTTGCACACATGTTAAGGACATATTGCAGAGTGCAGCTATCTAGTTTGGTTCAATTCCGTTGAGTAACGGATTTTTGGTAATATTTGAAGTCAGAATTTTGGAAAATCAGGCGTATTTAGACCATGAAAAACAGGACCTACACACTGGCGGATCCAGGATTTTGTGATGGGGGTGCGGGTCCCAACTGAAAAATTTTCCACCAGGGGGTCTGGGGGGCGGGCCCCCAAGAAGTTAATGAAATTTTTTTGTTTTTGCAAAATCGGTGTTCAAATTGTTAATTCTTTACATTTCAAAGGACTGCAGTTTTTTAAAAATTTTACGCATTTTTAGGCAAAAATTGAATTTTTCTTTTTGGGACACTTTTTTCAAGCTTTTTCTTCAAGTACACTATGAATATGCTGCTAAGAAGAAGAAAGTTAGCGCCGAAGGCGCGAAATTTTTTGCTTTTTGCCCTTTTTCTTATTTTTCTCCTTAATTTTTCCTACCTTCGAATCGCGACGGGGTGCGGCCGCCTCCCCCGCCCCTGGACCTACAGTACTGTTTTGCTTGTCGCTGAACGATTGGCAAAAGTTACAGAAATAGCCAATAGATATGAACGTCTTATGAAAGTAGTAGCAAGTTTCTATCAACTATACTAAACTCAAAAAACTTGCCACAAAAATAGCAAATTTTGGTAAAAATGGTCATTTTTCATAATTTTCACATTCATTTGATAATTTCTTACCAGACTAATATATCCATGTCTGTCACATAGTGCGGCCAAATCAAATGCGTCAGTAATGAGCATGACTGCTGCGGCGGCACTTTCATCTTTATTGGTGAAAAATGCCAATTTTTAAATTTTTCTCAATATAGACAATATTTAGACAATACAATAATTCTCAATATTGTGCATCAATCGATAGCTAATGGAACGAGGAGCAACTTTTCTTATAGAACTATGAGTCTAAAATGCTGTCTGTGCAAGATAAAATGAGTTAAAGTTATACTGGGCAGTCTCCAAAGTTAGGTCAATGCTTCACTCAAGCATGCATTGTGAACGCCTAGACAGCTAGCCTTGAGCCGTGCCTGCACTTAAATATTACCCCAGTAAAAGCTTTAATTTGATGTATCGGTCAACCCTGTTCTCGGTCACGTTCGGTCTCCACCTGACGTTGCAGGGTTTATCACCGGAATTTTCAAGTTTCCCATCTTTGAACCTGAATAACTCTGTCCCAGTTTGATTTCGAACACTAATATTTTGTCTTGCTTATGAGAGCATATTATGTGTGAAAATGAGCGAAATCCGTGACTATCGATTTTTGACCAAAGTGACCTCCCCCCTTAAGCGCACTAATTTACCTTATCAAAGAAATATACATCCAATGTACAAAATGCAAAATTCTTCAACTTCCGGGGGCTCCGCGCCCAGACCACCTTTGCATTTGAACTTGGATCCCCCCTTGTCAAGATTCTGTGTGCGGGTCTGTGGAAATACCAACAACTGACATCATTCCACAGTTCAACACATTTTAGCTACACGTCTGAAGTAGTCGTTTAGAGTAACACACATTGTCCCTTATAACGCTGAATATTGCACCAGCACTGCCAACATTAGAACCCCCTTCCCCGTTACAGTCCAAACATGCCCAGCACACAATAAACAGGTGAAAAGCTACCACAAAACTACATCACGGCGTCAAAGGAAGATCATAACATGGGATCCATGAAAAGAAGGGTGGGCGCGGGGTATCAAAAGATATCCAAAGATAGGACCTGGTTGACAATTAAACATGCATACGACAAAAAAACGACAACAACAACAACAACAACGGACCTGTTGGTAGTCCAACTGGAAAAAAAACATCTAATCAAGAGTTTAATTTATAACAAAAAATGAAATCATCTACTGTCCCCCAGAAGAGACGAGTCAGTTCAAAGGGGTGCCAGAAGAGAGAAGCATCCCCCGCCACAGGAACTTCTCCGCAAGTCTGAAAGAAGATGGGGGTGGGGGTGAACGGGTCAGGGGGTCAGGACTGGGGGGGGGGGCAGGTACATACTGTATATGGGTTCAGGTGGTGTAGGAAGAGATACGGCAAAAATTGGAGGTTATGGTGTGAGGAGGGCGTGGCAATCTCAGTCGTGCTGTCAGAGAGGATTTCATGGAGGAAAAAAAGGGTCTGAAATAAATGGCACACAGTACTGCTTATCTTTAGTCACGGACGTGAGATACGTAGCAGGAAGTGGGGGGGGGGGAGGGTGGGGGCGGTGGCGGGACTCCAGGACAGGACACAGGAAAGGAAATAAAGGGAAGCAACAAACAAAGCCAACATTAACACAGCTGTGTTGCGGTTCACTGAAATAGAAAAAAGAGAAACACTCAAACTATGTACCGCCGACAATCAAAATGACATAATTTAACATCTTCATGATGACTACACTTTTATAGAGTAGACAATATGTCCGCTACATACTGACTGCCTCCTACTTCAAGCAAGGCCTGTAGTTTTTACTTTCCGGCAAGCCTACAAACGTTTTTAACGTATGTACCCCTAAAGAAAACGTTGTTACACCAGTCCTATTCAATTTCAATCTTTGTATGTATAATGCTTGGATAGGTGTTAGGGCTTACCTCTTCCCACTTTGTAATGCTCAATTTAATGTACCTGTTGAGACATGGGACTAGGCGCGGGAGTCTTGTTCTCAGCGGCAACGGGAACGGGAACCGGGACAGTGCAGGAGGTGGGAGGAGTGGAATCTGGTTGTTCTGGGAGACTGTTTGGACAGGTTGGGGTCGAGGAGGAGGAGGAGGATTCAGAGACGACCCCCAGAGTTGGAGGCTCCGAATGATGATGATTGGACGCCCCCTTTGCCAGAGGGGACTCATTCTCCACAGGCAACACTCCAGACGATGACTTCAGACGATTAATGATATCCTCAATCAGTTGTCGTCTAAAAACACAATCACAACAACATAGTCTCGCAGCAAGAAAAACAGCAAAATAATGATCACAAAAAAGACATGGAGTCTCCTCCGAATAGGTAGGTAGGTAGGTATAACTCACTTCCCGCCCGCTAGCTGGTGAGCTGTCGCGAGGCCTCTCCACAGAGACAACCAACGCCGATAACTCCGACCGCGTCGGGGTTATCCACATTGGATGTAGGAAGCTTTAATTCAGAGAGTCATCCCCACACTTTTATGAGCAGGCAAGCTGGACAAACCATTGAAGTCAGCACAGAAGGCACACAACATTTACACCTAGTGAAGTGTACCGGTGTGGTCACCCCACTGAGGCGGTACTGACCTGCCCTGGTCAACCTCCATCCGTCCTTACTTAGTCCTCATCGTGTCACCAGATAGCGGGTAGACATACCTGTTATAAGAATGTTGAGTGACTCAGCATGGCTCGAAATCTGTGTGCCTGCTAACTGGTTACCTGTTTGGCAACATATACCCTAGGATGTTTCCTGATTCTAAGGAATAGACATAGTTGGGTGTCTACAAAATGTTGTTGTTGTTGTTGTTGTTGTTACAAAGTTTTTAGCGGCGCCATTGTTGCCCTGTCAAACTCGTCCGAATAAAAAACCTGATAGTTTTCAAATTGGAAAACTTTGCTCGTCACGTAGTGCCCCAAGAATGTAAGTGAAAACATGACGGGAACAACAGAATGTTTACTGGGGTTTTTTACTGGGGGCTCCCCTACTTGTTTGGTTTCCCCTCGACCCTCCTTCCCCCTCGTTCCCCTTCCCACTTTTTGAAAACCCCCTACTCACCTTACGAGGGTGCTTAGAAATTGTAAATTTTTAGGAGTTTTGGTCAAAAAGTTTTCGGGTTCGCTGGAATTGTTTAGCACTATTTAGCCAACTTTTATCCTCCCACTTTTGGACCTGCCCCCACTAGTGGGGCAGGGCGGGGGGGGGGTCCGAAATTGACCTTCCCCCCGAAAATGCCTTCCCCCCCTCCCTGAATTTTTGCTCCCTCCTCCCCCGGGATTTTTTGGAGGCCCAAATTTTTGCCAAAAATAGGCAAAATTTCAAAAATTTTCCGGCTACGCCGGAGAGTTTTTCGTAAAAATGGCTATTTTTAGCTTAAATCCTGGCATTTTTGAGAACGTATTGCCTATCTACGTGTAAAATACGCCAAAAAACATCAATTTTCAGCTCATTGTTGCCAAAAAATCTCCCCCCACCTGGAAGCCCCCCTCCGAGAAAACCCCTACAAAATACCCTGGCGGGGCGCTACCCCCACCCTCATTTTTGGCTAAAAATCCTCAGGTTCATGATCTGTACGTTCTTCTTGGCGCCATTTCATTTCGAAAGTTACGTGAATCGGCTTTTCTTGCCACGGCAGCCGTTAAGTTTGGGGACACGCGCGACTTTTGATGTCCTGATTATTTCCTGCGACATGATTTCCTATGGGCGTCCTGAGGCTGGTAGCCCCAAATAGGGCTGCTGGGATAACGGACGGTCCGAGATTTGATCAAACCTTTGTGTCAAATCCACAATCCACTCCTCGTTCGTAGAGTAGTGTAGCGTAGCGTAAAGATTAATCACTTAACTTTTGAAAATAGAAGTTCTTTGTGTAGAAAGAAGGCCTGCTCCCATTACAAAAGAAATTAGGTTAAGACAGTAATTATTATACATCACACAAACGTACAGTGCATGTATGCCTGCGCCGGGCGGAACTCCAGGAATATTTTGGGCCGATAAAATCCTGAGGACAAAATCCGCATCAATATCCTCCATAGACTCACAGCTGGCGGCTAATTCTGAAGTAAAAACACAAAGAATTTGCTAGTTATATCTCTAGTCTTCTCTATCGTGGTACAACCATTAGCAAAACACGTACGTTCGTTCGTAAGTACGTACGTTCTCTCTGGGTAAGAGTGCCCAAAGCGCCTGTAGACTGGCTTATTTTTAGGCCAAATTGTAGTAGGGGGGGCTCGAAATTGCATACTCAATCGATGGGGGGACATATTTTTGAAAAAAAACAGCCAATTTATACGTTTTTTGTGTAAAAAATAACAAAAATCGCTTAAATTTTAATAATCCAGCGAAGCAGGAATATATATCGAACATTTAGGGTAAAAATCGTTACAGTTAGCAATTTTTTGGGTTATAGGAGGAGGTCGGCATTTATGGAGGCCTTTCGTGGGGGGACTCCTTGAATGGCGGGGGGAAGAAGCCAGATCTTATTTCGGACTAAGGTTCTGCCTCAGTGACTGCAGGCCGGCGTTTTTCACTATTTCTTTATGATGATTAATGCCTTGTATCCTTCGATGATCCGCCTGCTAAAAACGCGTTTACCTCATTTTCTTGGTGCAAAAGCACGTACATATACGCACATAGTCATTCAGGAAAAGCGCGGACACGCTGCACTGCAGCAACACGGAAGTGTAACCCCCAATCGTCAAACTGTGGGACTGTCACATCCTCTCTGCTCTTTCAGACTCCCAGACACAACCTTTATAGCAAAATCGTAAAGTAAGTTCAAATTTTGCAAAGTTCTCCTTCGAAGCAAAACGTTGCAGAATCCTCTAGAGTGCTTTTCATTATTTCTTTAGGATGATTAATGCCAGCCTTGTATCCCTCGAGGATCCGCGTTTACCTCATTTTACCTAATTTAACAGTTAGAGCCCACACAATGCCTTTCTGAATTGCTCATTTTCTCGACTTGCGTTTCACAAAAAATGAACTTTCTTAATAACTGTATGTTCTGTATTCGAGAAAAAGAAACATTTTATTTAACAATGAAAATTCAAACTTTAGCTTGGTTCGGTTGTGCTGGTTGGATGGATACTAAAACTAAACGTATCTTAGTCATACTGCGTACCTTTAATTCTGTTTTCGAGGTCAGTTCTAAGTTGTGTCTCTTGTTGGACTGCGGCAGGCTGAATTTTGGGAGCGTTCGGAAACAGAACCACAATTACTGACATATTGTCACGTGATCCCTGAAAATTTGGCCTAAAAATAAGCCAGTCTACAGGCGCTTTAAAATTTACCCAGAGAGAACGGCCAGTACTTACGAACGAACGTACGTGTTTTGCTAATGGTTGTACCACGATAGAGAAGACTAGAGATATAACTAGCAAATTCTTTGTGTTTTTTACTTCAGAATTAGCCGCCAGCTGTGAGTCTATGGAGGATATTGATGCGGATTTTGTCCTCAGGATTTTATCGGCCCAAAATATTCCTGGAGTTCCGCCCGGCGCAGGCATACATGCACTGTACGTTTGTGTGATGTATAATAATTACTGTCTTAACTTAATTTCTTTTGTAATGGGAGCAGGCCTTCTTTCTACACAAAGAACTTCTATTTTCAAAAGTTAAGTGATTAATCTTTACGCTACGCTACACTACTCTACGAACGAGGAGTGGATTGTGGATTTGACACAAAGGTTTGATCAAATCTCGGACCGTCCGTTATCCCAGCAGCCCTATTTGGGGCTACCAGCCTCAGGACGCCCATAGGAAATCATGTCGCAGGAAATAATCAGGACATCAAAAGTCGCGCGTGTCCCCAAACTTAACGGCTGCCGTGGCAAGAAAAGCCGATTCACGTAACTTTCGAAATGAAATGGCGCCGAGAAGAACGTACAGAGTCCCATGAACCCGAGGATTTTTAGATCCAAAAATGAGGGGGTGGGGGTAGCGCCCCCGCCAGGGTATTTTGTGAAGAGGGTTTTCTCGGAGGGGGGCTTCCAGGTGGGGGGGAGATTTTTTTATAACAATGAGCTGAAAATTGATGTTTTTTTGGCGTATTTTAGCACGTAGATAGGCAATACGTTCCCCAAAAATGCCAGGGATTTAAGCTAAAAATAGCCATTTTTAATAAAAACTCTCCGCGGGGAAGCCGGAAAATTTTTGAAATTTTGCCTATTTTTGGCAAAAAATTTGGGCCTCCAAAAATCCCGGGGGAGGAGGGAGCAAAAAATTCAGGGGAGGTGGGGAAGGATTTTACTGGGGAAGGTCAATTTCGGATACCCCCCCCGCCCCGCCCCACTAGTGGGGGCAGGTCCAAAAGTGGGAGGATAAAAGTTGGCTAAATAGTGCTAAACAATTCCAGCGAACCCGAAAACTTTTTGACCAAAACTCCTAAAAATTTACAATTTCTAAGCACCCTCGTAAGGTGAGTAGGGGGTTCTTTAGGGGGTGGGAAGGGGAACGAGGGGGAAGGAGGGTCGAGGGGAAACCAAACAAGGGTGGGAGCCCCCAGTAAAAAACCCCAGTAATGATTCTGTTGTTCCCGTCATGTTTTCACTTACATTCTTGGGGGCACTACGTGTGACGAGCAAAGTTTTCCAATTTGAAAACTATCAGGTTTTTTATTCGGACGAGTTTGACAGGGCAACAATGGCGCCGCTAAAAACTTTGTAACAACAACAACAACAACAACAACATTTTGTAGACACCCAACTATGTCTATTCCTCAGAATCAGGAAACATCCTAGGGTATATGTTGCCAAACAGGTAACCAGTTAGCAGGCACACAGATTTCGAGCCATGCTGAGTCACTCAACATTCTTATAACAGGTATGTCTACCCGCTATCTGGTGACACGATGAGAATTTCAAGTAAGGACGGATGGAGGTTGACCAGGGCAGGTCAGTACCGCCTCAGTGGGGTGACCACACCGGTACACTTCACTAGGTGTAAATGTTGTGTGCCTTCTGTGCTGACTTCAATGGTTTGTCCAGCTTGCCTGCTCCATAAAAGTGTGGGGATGACTTTCTGAATTAAAGCTTCCTACATCCAATGTCGATAACTTCGACGCGGTCGGAGTTATCGGCGTTGGTTGTCTCTGTGGAGAGGCCTCGCGACAGCCTACCAGCTAGCGGGCGGGAAGTGAGTTGAAAATTTACCTACCTACCTATTCTGATGAGACTCCATGCACTTTTGTGATCATTATTTTGCTGTTTTTCTTGCTGCGAGACTATGTTGTTGTGATTGTGTTTTTAGACGGCAACTGATTGAGGATATCATTAATCGTCTGAAGTCATCGTCTGGAGTGTTGCCTGTGGAGAATGAGTCCCCCCTGGCAAAGGGGGCGTCCAATCATCATCATTCGGAGCCTCCAACTCTGGGGGGGTCGTCTCTGAATCCTCCTCCTCCTCCTCGACCCCAACCTGTCCAAACAGTCTCCCAGAACAACCAGATTCCACTCTCTCCCACCTCCTGCACTGTCCCGGTTCCCGTTCCCGTTGCCGCCGAGAACAAGACTCCCGCGCCTAGTCCCATGTCTCAACAGGTACATTAAATTGAGCATTACAAAGTGGGGAAGAGGTAAGCCCTAACACCTATCCAAGCATTATACATACAAAGATTGAAATTGAAT
>JASAND010026873.1:0-19938 GCA_030248195.1 Trissonchulus latispiculum
GCTTGAGCTGCAGTAACCAGTGAATCCTTCGTATGTAGCCTTTAGCACACTCACTTCTTGAATCGGGTCCATAACCTTCTGAGCCATGATCCTTGTTTTGATACTTCTTGATCAATCCCTTACTTTTCTTTGATCTGCCCTGATTTTTGCAAAGTTCAATATTAAAGTGGTGTGCAGGAAGGTAGCGCTGCACACCAATTTTTGAGAAGGTAGCAGCATGTAGCAATCTTTCTGGAGTATAAAAGCGGCACCCTTTGAATCCGCATGGGAAATTTCAAAAAATTTTTCACTAAAAGTAAGATCTCATCATTCCGGATATATACTTTTATGGCAGCTTGAAGCGATAAAGAAAACTATTTCGCTTTCTACTTTTTTTGGTCAAACTTTAGTAAAACGATTGTATATATGTAAAAGGTATTTTCTGCCTTGAACTAGATTAACAACTTAGATCAGATATTGCTTTGGTGGTGTGCGTGCGATGTCAGTGCAGTTGGATAATACTCAACCAAAAGCATTGCTTAGAAAATTTGTACTAGAACTTGAAGTTGCTAAAACAGTTACAGTTACTATTACAGAAAAAGCTACAGTTACAGCGCGGAAGGTTTCGGACAAAAAATTAAATGTCATCAGTTTCACAAAATTAGGTTCCCTGTTGGTGCGTACATAGTGCATGTATTTATGCATATGTGTAATTACAAAATATTAGCTAGCTTTTACATGTATTTATGCATATGTGTATTAGTATATATATACATATATATGTATATATATTATATATATTATATATATACATATATATTTATGTATATATATATATATATATATATATATATATGTAAGAGAATCTTGACAAGTTAGCAAGTTATATGTTCAACGTGTAATTTAGACTGTCCTAGACTGTCATTGATGACAGGCTAAGGAGCAAACTAAGCAAATCAGCATGAAAGGGGGGGCGTGCGGAGTGTTATATATATATATATATATATATATGTGTATATATATATATGTATATATACCTATATATATATATATATATGTGTGTGTGTGTGTTAGTATATAGATAAATATTTAAATAAAAGAAATTAATTTAAATAAATAAATTTATATAAATAAATATATAAAGTAATATATATATACAGATATGTGTATATATTTATATACACATATAGCCCAGGCAACTCAACAATACGAAAGAAATACACTAACTGACTGATTAAAGAATTTGGCTAATTGTTGATATGGCCGAAGCCGAGAATTCGACACATTAGTAATGAAGAAATTACGAAAAGATTGAAGAAATATATACACACAATGTGAAGGGGGGGGGCGTGCTGAGTTCTTAGACTGTCAAGCAGGCCTTAGCCTGTCATTTCTGTTAACCTGTCAAGCCTGCGTATTTGAGTGTATAACTTCAAAGAAACAGTGCCGCTTTTTGCTTGATGACAGGCTAGCGCGATACGCACCAAATGGTAACCCAAAATTAGGTTTAAATTAAGTTATAGGAATAAGCAACAATTACCAAAATCATTATCACACGAATTTAGCCTGCCCCCCCCAGTTTGTCTGAGTCCAACTACAAGATATGGAAAACTACAGCTGATTACTTTCAACAGTTCTTTTATGCAACAACTAGTGGACGACGACGACGACGATGACGATCTCCGATGTCTCGATGTTCGCAAAAAAATTACTTGAGTCTGCAAAAAATCCGGAAAATTATACTTCTTCTAAAATGTGTTAAAAATATTTTAGCTTATTTATAATATATATATATATATAATATAAAAATAACATATTTATAAAAAGCAACATTAGTTTCATGGTATGCATTAAAAAGAGAAAATGTCAAGCTGCATTTTGATTAAAAAATGGGTTCTTAACTCCGAGTAATGAACGAATAATAATGGTGCAAACTTTATGTGACCAAAGGGAATCACCATCTTAAGGGGTCGCTTCCATTATCGGGATTATTGATGTAAAATTTGGACCGATTGCTCAATTGTAAAGAAATCCCAACTGAAGTTAGTTTGGTTGGCGGGGCATGTTTTGACAAAATTTCAGTAACTGAGACCATCTGCTTGGCTAGCTACAATTATGGCTTAAAAATTCGAAATTTTATTAAAGCCCCAAACGATTAATTCGAATGCACTATGTGAAAGAGCATAAAAAGACTTTACAACGATGTGCATATCACTTCTGCACGTAGTTTCTATCAAAAGTTACAGGCGGTTGAATAATTGGCAAATTTACGTTGACCATTCTCATTTCGTTTAGCAAAGTAAAAACTAACAGTTCGAAAATGAATTCTAAAGGATATTTCATGATGCTTTTGTGTTGGATTTGTTTATTATTTTATAAAATGCACTACGCAACTTAGTAAAATCATAATATATGTGCAAAACAAAAGCAATTAGAGCGAAATTTTCCAATTTAACTTTCTCATAAATGCTTCGACCCAAGTTGCTCAAATTTTGCATGTACGTTTATTAAACAGGTACGCAGGGGCACTTTTTTCATTTTTTGTTTAAACCATAAATTCCGTGAGATATCGACTTCTAAAGTTTTTGAACATTTATAAAATACTCAAAATTGCACAAATCAAAAAAATGAAAAAAGTACCCCTGCATTAGGTCCGTTTATAGATTTGTGCAAAATTTGAGCTACTTTTATTTAGCCGTTAATGAGTGACACCATTTTGAAAATTTGAAATTATCCCTCTTGTGTAAGTTGCAAGCCAAGCAATAAATTTTTCAAACTCAGCAAATTACTAGTACTTAGCACCAACTATCGTTGCTGAAAATTTGAAAGAGATTGGTTGAGAATTGAATGCAGGAGAGCCGGTCCCGGTAATGGAAGCGCCCCCTTAAGTGAAATACGGGCAAAAATGGAAATTTTTTTGATTTCACTAAAGAGAACATGTTACTATTGTCACATGTTGTGATATTTCATCTTGATATGACGGTTACTTTTTGTTGGAAAAAACTGCAATTTTGACGAATTTAAACTGTCAAAAAACAATTTTTTCAACTTATGTTTCAGTAGTTTTCTGATTTCACTTTAGAAATCTTGTTCGTCAACCTCAAGCTCGACTTGAAGCACTTTTACTTGTAATTAAGGAAATGATCCATTTTAGCATATTGATTTGTTTGGTAAACCGTACTGATGTTTCAGTCACTGAAACTGAATGTGAAACTGAAACTATTTTGAGAAGAGACCTGAAACTGAAACCAAACTGAAACATTTTAGGCAGCCGACTGAAACTGAAACTGAAACTATATTGGGTAAAAAACTGAAACTCGGACTGAAACTAGTTTCAGTCTTTCCTTAAACCTTGAAATTTTTAAGGTTTCGAGCTTCGATTCTGTTAACATTGCTGTAAGATGCTGAATAAACATTAAATTGTGCTTTATATTAACTCAAAGAGCTAGAAACCGTTGTTTTTAAAGAGAACTGTGAAACTGAAACTGAAATTATTTTATGTTGCCGACTGAAACTTAAACTGAAACGGAAACCATTTTGGTCCGCCGACTGAAACTGAAACTGAAACTGAAAGTATTTCGAACCACCGACTGAAACTGAAACTGAAACTAGAATCGGCTACTGAAACAACACTAGTAAACCGCCCGAATAAGTTGTTCTATTTTAGTGCATCAACTATTTGACACAACCATGGCGTGGGGTAAGCTTCGACTGTACAGTATGGTCGTGATGGTGTGTATCGTTTTCTTTGGTAAACGTGCCTATGACGCGGCCATCTTCAACAACCTAGAACCGGTCACCAGTGACTACATTCGCCGGTCCGTTGCCAAACACTTTAGCATTAACCTGGGAAGGAAACAGACAGCATTGGTGTTTTCCACAGTCATGAGTCTGTTTGATATTGGTCAATTTATCGGCTCAGCAGGCTCAGCTTCACTCTCGGATCGATACGGGCGAAAGAACAGCTTAACACTGGTTTGCAGTACAATAAGTGCCCTTAGCGGTATCCTTTGTTTGGTTGCCTTCCTTGCTACAGACGTGATATTGTTGGCATTCAGTCGACTGTTGACCGGAATTAGTGCCGGCATCGGGACTACTGTAGCCACCACCTACATCATGGAATATTCGCCAATTCATTTGCGAGGAATTTTGGCCAGTTTCATGGAATTTGGGTGTGTTTTCAACAACTGTAAAGTTTCCATTAAAATGATGTAAACTTGACATGGAAGTTAAACTTTAACAATACTCTTGAGCGAAACTTATTGGAGAGATAACAGTAATATGTAAAAAGATTTTAGCTAAAAACTTAGGGTTGGGTTGGGTTAGACTCGTATGAATGTGGCTGTAGCACATCGTAGTATCTGTTATCCATCGTACTGAGTAACATTGACTTAATGTAACAGTTCAATACATAATCGTTAAGAATTGCTTGAAGGGTCCTTGCTTGACATAAATACGGGATACATAAACTCCTAGAAAACGCCTATCTACGAATCTCTCTCTACACTTAGACCAACCGCTATTCTGTAGTAATGATGAAAAATCCTTGGTGTAGCCAGTTGACCAACGTAAATTAGAAAACGTCCGGAAAATTTCTGATGGTAAACGTAACTGCATTTTTCCTGCAAATAATTGTGAACTTGACAGTTTTTCTTACTTTCTTTAGTTTTTTGTTATAGATCCTGTGTCTATGTCATCCTAGCAGTACTGCTGTCCCTCCCAAGCATTTTGGGCACAGCTGAGGGCTGGATCTATCTGATTGCAATTGATATCGTTCTAGCCATCATTGGATACGTGCTATATTTCTTGCTTCAAGAGACACCTCAGTATTTACTGCTGATCAAAAACGACCCCGAGGGCGCCCAAAAATCTGCTGAATTTGTGTGCGATTGCAAAGTAACTTTGCCATAGACTTTCTCCAAACGTTGGGTTGGGTCACTTTTAGTTTTCACTATTCTGGGAAGGGGATACCCTAGAAGGCTACCTCAACAGACTGCTGTTAGATGAGGCTTTTGTAGGTTAAACTCTAATCTCGGACTGCTCCAAAAAAGTCTATAGCTGCAGAATTGCGCAAGACTAAGTTCAATTTTTGAACGGGAATCCAGACGTTAAGCTTCTGGTATTCAGCTGCTGTTCTTAAACTTTATTGGTGCAGTCAACGGTAAGACTAAAACTGGAGACTACACATGGTCGGTATCATCCCCAAAGGTAACCTCTATGAGATGCGTCTATAAATAGCTTCAAGGCGTAGCCTCCGGCAGCATCACCTAAGTGCTGTTCACAGATATAGCCTTCGAAGGTATCCCCAAGGTGCAGCTTACGGAATAGTGTTTAGGTGTAACCTCCAAGAGTATTCCCAATTTTTGCCAATTTGCTGAATTCTTACTAGTGTTTAGGTGTGACCTCCAAAAGTATTCCCAAAAGTTACCGATTTGCTGAATCCTCACTTCCTATCTTAATTTTCTTTGGCTTGCAGAAATCAACAGAAGCCTTCCTGATTGTTCTGAAAAATATGGAGTCCCCGGCAACGAAAAACGAGGAATCCAAAGCGGCTCGCAAAAGCTTTCTCCTTAAACATCGAAAGGTTCTCTTCATTTCCGGCCTTCTGGGCGCCATTCCGTTCGCCTGCTGCTTCACTGCCTTCAGCGCCTACTCGACTCCGATTCTAATGACAGCTGGTTTCGATCGGTATCGAGCATCGCTCTATACCGTGATCAAGGGTGGGTTTGAGTTGATTTGCGGTCTGGCAGCCACCTACGTGGTTCATGTGATACCACGCAGAATGCTGCTACTGAGTGCCGGTGCTTTCATGGCAGTCGGTAGGTGTTTTCCATCTAGCCTTTGAACTTATTTATTTGGAACTTCTAGTTTTGCGTGGATTCCCTGTTGTGAAAGTCGTGTAGCACTAGAACATAAACTTCGACATAGCTTGATGCGACTGTGCCTCTGTAACTCCGTTGGCTGAGCATTTGTAGATTAGCGACTTGTCGCGAGTTTTAGTCCCACAATGAGACGGACTTATCTATATTTTTACTTCATTATTTATTTGTATATTAATTCAGTTTATTTATCAATATTTAAAACACGAGAGGGAGAATGTTTGTTATTATTTTGCTATGGACAAATTGCTATAAAACTAAAATTTTCATTGTATTCTATTTCTAGCAACATCAGCTATTGCCGGATTGCTGATTGCCAACGACTACTTCCCCCACAGCTATTGGGTGGATGCCGTAGGCGCCTTGACCTTCGTGATAACCGGGGCCTGTGTTCTCAGCGCCTATCCACTTCTGGTTATCCTACCGGCCGAGCTGAGCAGCATCGAAGTTCGCGCAACCGCCGTTTCCCTCAGCTATTCCGCTCTTTCCGCACTTCGAATCATCAACGCATTCGGCGCCTGGCCCCTCTACCTGGAGATAGGCGGATACGTATTCCTGATCTTTCTGGCAGCAATGCTGTTCATCTTACTCTGTTTGTCATTTCTATTGCCAGAAACGCATCCAGACTTTATCCGACCGCCACCTCCTACGGTGCAAAAAGTCTCACAGAATCTGGCTGAGCTAGATGTCGCCACACTGGTAAATTTTGTGAGCATGAATCCGTTGTCGTAGGACGAAATTGCCAAAACGACATCGTAAAATCGGCCAATCGGGCTCATGGACGCGTTTGACTTTTGACTTTGACGTGAATTATATATAGGAATATTTTGGAACCCACAGTTCATATGCACTAACTTTAATGTTATTCGAACTGCGTACATGCATGATTTGATTTGTTACATGACTCTCAGTGTTCCCATTAAAGTTTCTATAAGACAGAAGATAACACATTCTAATGCGCAGGTTTCCAAACCATTAAAAACAATTTTATAAATAATAATTTATTAGCCTTCTAACTATTATTATTATTTTTCAATAATACTAGTTTTGACGAGTCAAATTTGGTAGTATTTAGTTTCTGCAAAAGTCCAAACATTCCAGCAATCGTAAAGACTTTGCTTTAACCACCAACGAAAACCGATAGGACAGATCAACGTACACCAGGGGCTGCTCGCGCGCACATCAAGTTTACTCTAACCTGTGTGAAACAAGTATTGCGAACCTTGAGTTTATAAAAGTTTGATCAGTGAAAAAGAGCATTCTTTTTTTCCAGTTTACGCAGTTTTCTTTTACAGTAACTAAATATAGGTGAAATCTTGCGTAACTCTCACAAAAGTGGACCGATAACTAATGCTGCTTTTCAAGGGCACCATTTTTTACACAATCCCGGTAATATCAACCATTTGATAATTTACAGATGGTGAATTTGATGCCTTGGAATGACTTCGAGAGTTCATATGATAGACATTGAAAACTTGTCTCGACTCATTGCCAACCTGCACCTGAGAGGCGCTGGAAAATCGTCGGTTAATAGCTGATGCAGTGGACGGCACGATTGAAGCTGCCGCAGGGACTGCTGCTACCCTCGTCGATGATGACTTAGACCGTTTGTCTTTGAAACAAACTGTCAGTACTGCAGATTCCAATGTTTTCCTCAGAGCTCCATTAAAAGTGAGATAAATGATTGGATCAACAATGTGATTGGCCATCCATAGAATCTGTACAAGAACAAAAGTTACCTTTTTCGGCTTCGTATAGTCTGATATGAGAAACACCGTCTGAAAGCATATAGTTGTTGCACAATAGAGTGTACTGGTCACGCCACATTTAATCGAAAGACGAGTTTCTTTCTTTAGTAGATCAGTTGACATTGTGCGTATATTACTGTTTATGACATGCTCAGTTCTTAAACGCCGGAGCCCGATTACAGGCAGGCAATTGAATGTTATCTGTGCTGACGCGCAAATAAAAACATAAACTGAGTTATTAAGTACTTTGGTATGTTGTGCAGAAATGCATATGATAGAGCCGAGTTAATCCATGGGAATACGGTGCCTACTTCGAAGAAGAATGCCAACCAGATGGCTGGCATCGCAATATGTGGACCAACCTCATAGACCAAGGTTTTTAGTGGACTGAACCAAAACTCCGCTTCAGTCCATCTTGTCACGTTGATAAATCGATTGAAAGCAATGAGTACAAATAATGTTGAGCCAACCCACCACTGAACAATGCAACTAACTCCAGCATAATGATCCATAACAGTTACACTCTTATTTCTGTAATCCGTCATCAATCGGTATCCACTGTACATTCCAACACTAAGCAACTCCAAACCGTCAGACACACACACACAAACTGGTGATTAGGATAAAGGCTGGTTTACGAAATGCTTCCTGTGACAAGAATGTAACTGCAGTAGTGGCGTTAAGGCAGAATCCAAGGACACCTACTGTAAAATAGAAGGCTCCTAATAGTTGCAGACTGTGCATGCTTTTCTCTCTGATTTAGAAAATGCAGCAAATTTATTATATGCAACAGATTAGCTTTCGACAACAACGGTCTATGTCAATAAGCCATTAACCAGGAAAGCAATTTGATCTTAGTTCCTCTATCCCATCACTTTAAATCGTTTTCCTGAAGAATTGTTTTCTGAAGCATAATCTACTTTTGCACGCAATTAATATTCAAATTATTCCCTTTTAAATGAATGCTCAGTTAAATAGTCGTTTAGCTGTGCGTCACTTTTCATCATTTGAAATGGACCGAGAGTACTCAAGAATATTGAATCCTGTGCAATTTCAAGAAACACAGCCAACAGCAGGAATGTATACAGCTTAAATGTGTACGCTATTTTAAAAGATCCACAACGTGCATTCAAACTGTTACTGGTGAAATCTGTTTTGCGTTGGTTGATTTGCATGTAAGAAATTACATTTTTCAAACATTTTCATTCCGCTGGAACGGAATAACTTCCCCGGTGTTGTTTTATGAATTGCATATACGCTATTAGTATGCTCTGATATTTCTCCTATCTTCAACACACGGCCTAGTATGTTTATTTTTTAGAAGTAACAGAATGTGATGAAGCTAGCACGTTGTCTTTAAAAAATCAAAACTAAATCTATTGCAGAAGTTTCAATGAGTTTTAGTAAGTAAATGTTTTGAAATTTAAAATTCTCCGTGGCGTCATTTATTTCTAGAATCTAGAATTCTAGTTTCTAGAATCCACCACAAAGCTGTATGAAGTGCCATACAAAATCGAGATTGCACCAAAATAGCTTGGGATTAGCAGCGGCCGGGTCGGGTGGCGACAAATTCACCCTGAACGTTCGACACTCAAAAATGATACAAAGCTTTGAGCTGATTTTAGTCAGCCTTGCTGGGCAATCCGCGAATAATAATTCAATTAAGACTCCTGAACTATGCATATTGGTTGGTGTAGTTGTTAAGACTGCTACCGCAATAACCAGAGATAAATTCACAGCTGAATTTCAGTATTTTGGTTTTTTATTATTTTTACACATGTTCTTTTGCATTGTATGGGGAAACAAACATATAATTTGGATATTTCCGACGTTAATTGGAAAAGAAGCCAGCGCGTTTTCTGCGGTTGTCCGCTCAAAGACACTGGTGTAACAACTGCTTTGGCTAAGTACACTTTTGGGCCGCCCTAATTTCTGCAAAAGCAAAAAGGAAGATAAAAAGAATTCACGGAAAATAGAAAGAAATGCTAGTCTCCGTGGAATCGAACCCAAGACCTTAAGCTACGAAGCAATGGATCGTTATAGAGACCATTCCTCTACACCACTGACGCTAGTTATGCATAGCTGCAAAACAATTATAATCATTATCATCATTAATCATCATTATAATTTCATCCAAAACTACAAGAAATCATGATTAGTACATTGTTATGCAACAACTCCAATTAACTTAACACAACGTTAAACCTCATCTTCTCCAAATCCTGAAGCAATAAAAAAGTACAAATTAGTTGCACAAGTCTCACTTAATTCCTAAGCACTAGCTTGGTTCTGTTTTCCCTTTTCAAAAGGAGTTCTTTAACTTCCGTTTCTGTTTTGCTTTCTTTCCGTCCCTGGGCTTTTCATCTTTCTGTCTAGAATGCGAAAGAGGACTCTCAGGCACCTAACGTGAATGAAGTAGTTCATACTTGCATTGACACATAAAAAATGGTCACAGCCGTCCTCCCCAGTACTAGGCAAGAAAAGGCAGAGACTAACCTTTGCACTACTCCAACGCGTATAGGTAGGTAAGAAATTAGTGCAGAGAGGAATAACCACTAAAAGGAAGAAAACTAAGGACAAGTGAAATTTAGGTAATTAGGTAGTTTTCAATAGTTGGTAAGATAAAATTTTTATTAATAACTTAGTTAATCTTACACAGGTAGTTACGTTTTAGTGGAGGTCCCCCAGGACCTCCCAAACTCGCTTGCTTTCCTGCGCAATAAAGACCCCTTCTACTGGCGGCTAAGACCCTTTACATTGACCGCCAAGATGCCAAAACTGTGGAAAGGAGGAACTTTTGCTTCTCCAGGGATTAATTGGTTCAGAACCCGTCTTCAGAACCAAAAGTATACCTTAGTCTAGAGATTATTTTACACGATATCAAAGCACTATATGTCAAGACTATCTCTGCTAAATTTGGGCACCGTACCTTGTACATAGCCTTCAGGACACAGCGAAGTCTGTATGCATGTAATGTCGAGTTTTAGACCTACAACACTAACTTCACTAACTAAAGCTCCACAGAACGCTAAGCTTCGCAGAATTCTTTGAAACGTTAATCTATTTTGCATCAAATCTGATTCTGTTATGTGGCAAAACACTAGCTAGAGTTTCCAACATCAAACTTCTAGTTAATTTCGTAGCCCGCCCCCCTCTTAACTACGGAAATTAGTGACTGGTGCTTTAATGATATACATAATAACATAGTGCATGAATGAAAAATTCGATACAGGGCTTAATTTATACTTAGATTTCTTCGATTCAAGCATGTCTGTTGACTGCTGAACTGCCATTGCATTGTGATCCAACGTTGTGTATTGTTCATACAATCTCGGTGATGTCAATAGTTTGGTAGTTTTCAAACGGTGCATTAGAGACTCTGGAATGCCTTCGAGAACCAATGTGATATACATCAACCCGTTTCGATCCGTTTTCTGGACGGCGAATAAGAAACATTGGAAAGACGGCGGTTCGTTGTTGAGGCTGCCCCATCCACCTTTGTAACGTTCGCCGGCATCGAGTCAGATGCCCTGCAATTTGTAAAATTCTTGGTCAGCGTGGACTTTACAATTTCACGCAGCGCTCGATTAAATGCAAAATATATGATTGGATTGACAATATGATTTCCAATCCACAGAACCTGCACCAAGACAAAATCTACCCTACTTAGCTCGACATAATTTGATATGACAAATATTGCTTGAAAACAGATAGTTGTTGCACAGTATACTGAGCTTGTTATTCCACACTGGACTGAGAGGCGGGTTTCCTTCTTCAGACGCTCCTTGGACATTGAGCCCGGGTTACTGCTCTCGGGCTGCTCCGTTCTAAGTCGCCTTATTCCAACTACAGTTAAACAGTTAAATGTTATCTGTGTAGAGGCACAAATCAGCACATAGACTGCGTTAAAGTATTTGGGTATATCGTGCAGAAATGCATAGGATAGGACCGAATTTACCCAGGGAAAAACAGTCCCAATTTCCAAAAAGAATGGAACCCATATGGCCAACATTAACAGATGTGGACCAACAGCATAAACTAAAGTTTTCATTGGACTGAACCAAAAGTCCGTCTCTGTCCATCTTGTGATACAGATGAATCGGTTAAAGGCTATCAGGGCAAATAAGGTTGAACCGACCCACCATTGGATACCAGCACTGATTCCAACATAGTGATCCAACCTAGTTACATTCATATTGCTGGGATCTGTTAACAACCTATATCCACTGTAGATGCCAATATTAAGTAATTCCAAAGCATCAGATAAACATAAGCTGGCCATTAAAGCGAATGCTGGCTTTCTGAATTCTTTCTGGGTCAAAAATATTCCTCCCGTTAAGATGTTCAAACAAAACCCCATCGCGCCAACTGTTAAAAAAAAGGTTCCCAATAGTTGCAAACTGAGCATGTTTTCTCAGTTACGCTGAAATATTAACTGAAATTAAGAGGACGGTAGGAAACTAATTTCGATCCATTTCCCTTTTAGCGACTGGCTTAAATTATATTTTGATGACTCTGTTTTCCATTTGCACACGCAATGTTACATGAAAGGAGGTGTGTTGCAAAGCAATTTTCATTTGTTTGAATTCAGCTTTTTCCAAATCCATGAGTTAATCTAAAGAAGCAGATTGTAAGCAATTTAGCTTAGCTATTATGAAAACTGCTTTTTATGCTTATGTGAAATTCCTACCTCAGCTGCCTGGACCTGGGTAGAAATCTAGAGGCGGAGCGACTACAGGTTTTTAGACCGGGCCTACTCTAATAATTTACCTAAACTCTACAAAGTTACCTTAGCTGCTGTATCCCTGGATGTCCATACCATAACCAACTAAAAGGCTGAGTGGCGTAACAATGTATTTATTGGGGGAAAAGCATATAGAGCAACCGACCAACTCGTATCAAAATTCGAACCACAACTGAACTGATGGATCAGATCTAGCTGATCAAAGTAGCTAACAGACTAAAGACTGTACAAACAGCAACCATTAATTTTAGTGTTTGTTTTTAAGATTAAGTTGCAACACTTGTTTTTAGTTGATTCTCAACACTTAAATCTTAGTTATGTTTGTTAAATTGGCACAAAACAGGCAAACAAGTTTATATGAAACATATATAGGAACAGAAATGTCTAAATCTAAATTCCTTTAAAACCTTCTTTCAGCTTCAGCTATTTCTAATCTGAGAGTTGGTCTAGCAGGTGATATTTTCCCATGTTTGCTTTGTTTTGACGAGTTTCTTACTCCGTCACATCGAATTGAAATAGAAGTTTGAGCCAAGTGTTCCCGATGGAACGTTAATTCTTTGTCTTTCCGTTAGGAGATTCAAAAAGCTTGAAACTATTTTTCTAACATCAAAATGGGGGCTAGTGTTTGCATTGAACTCACTGCCTGCTGACCAGACATGTGCAGGAGGGGAAGTTCTGGGGGGGGGTGAAGGGCGGCCGAAGGCCGAAAAACCGGATTTTTCCGGTTTTTTACCGGAAAAATCCGGATTCTGGGGGGGGGTGAGGGGACCCCTGCTGGGGGGGTGAGCTCAGGTCTGGGGGGGGTGAAACCCCCCCAAACCCACACGTATGCTGCTGACCCTCCGTCCTACCTATTATTCTTTTTTAGGCCAGTTGATGCTGTTTAGGTCCCCCCCCCAACTAAAGGATTTTCTTTATTATGTATGTAACCGATTGGTTGTTTTTGAGTGCCACAATTAACGATTTTGCTTCCAGACATTCCAGTGAAGCCGGCAATTTGATACAAAGATTCTTTGTAGAATCAAAAATCTTGGGTAAATAACGAACTGATGTTGAGATTGACTCGAATGGAGGGGTAGATAGTCCTGCCCTCTTTGTGTAAAATGCATAGATCCTTGTGTTTCTTTTGTAAGACTATCACTGCGGCAGTTGCGCTTACTGTATGTACTGTATTTTTAGGTGAAGCGTATTGAAATTCCAGAATCCCTGATGGCAAGATTACGATCCACTGATACTGTAAGCCTGTTATGTCGTTCAAACTTTGGTTTTATTGATACTGAATTGTGGATTTTAATTTGTTAATTTAGTTTGCTTTTGTAACCCTCATTTGTGGCTGTTTTGTAGTAGCAGTCGTAGAGGTAAATAACCAAAAACACCTGATTATGTGGTTTACTAGATTTTGGTTTTATAAGCTACGGTTCTTTAACGTATTTCAGAATCAGGGCTCATCATTGACGAATGGGGAGGCTGATTTGTCAAAGGCTGAGCCAGATTCTAAGAGAAGGAAATTGGAAGAAAAGTGAACCTTGTTCCGTGTTCAGATCATTTGTATTTTGTTCTGTTTTGTCCATTAAAGTTTAGTCCATAAGCTTGTTGAAGTTTAAATTTAGGGTGTATTCTGCTTCGTTAGGAAAAGGCAGGAGTACATAATCAATCATAAGAGCATGACCAAGAGTAAATAATATAAGAGTAAGAAACTCTTAATACAGTAGCATGTACAAATGCTAGATATGCTCGGTGCGTTAAGTCGGGGAACCCCCCCCCCCCTCGAAAGTCGGGGGGTATCAGCCGGGCCCTGACCCCGCCAACATTTTGGATTGGGACGCTGTTCGCGCAGCCGGAAACTGTACGTGGAGTTTGCGCAAATTTTGGAAAATGTACGTGTTGTTCGCGCATGAGAAAGTGTACGTGAGTTTCGCGCCAGTCAGGAGCGTACGTGGTGTTCGGTCAGCATATCTAAGAATTTTAGTGCGAACAGGTAGGCCCTTAAGAAGGGCCTTAACTCGCAGCTGAGCTTAGAAGTGAGTCTGGTTAAAATATTGTCGTAGTTGGTACTTGGGGTGAGTGTTATTAAGGTGTTATCAAGAGTACATAATGATATGGAGTATGCCAGTAGGCAAGCTCTATGTTTTCAAAGCAAAA
Organism: Trissonchulus latispiculum; assembly: GCA_030248195.1. NCBI lineage: Eukaryota > Metazoa > Nematoda > Enoplea > Enoplida > Ironidae > Trissonchulus > Trissonchulus latispiculum. The sequence continues at coordinate 14,493 of JASAND010026873.1, forward strand.
ACTGCTGTGCTCGCTAACGGCCCATCCCCCGATCTGGAATTGCACCTAATTATCAGAAATAGACCTAATTACAGAAACTAAACCTAATTGTAATGTGGGTGATAGCGTCCCCGTTATCACCCCCTCTCCAAGTCCCTTTTCAATTCTTAATTTTCGTAGTTTTCCCTAAAACTCCCTAAAAATCCCCAAAATCCCCCTTAAATATTGTTATTATAATTGCTGGGAAGCCCGATAATTTTGTATTATTTTGAGTGTAAAGTCTCCCCTAAATAATTGCAGTGCTAACTTTATGCTCATATTTTGAAAATCATTCAAATTTTTAAATTTCCCTATTTTCTGAGCATAAACTTAACCTTGCATTTATTTGTAATTTGTGTTGGCTTAGCAAAGATAGACCCTCCCGTTCCCAACGCAACAAAATTCTCCTTTGACGCTTACGTCATCTTTTGATCAGTTGGGAGTTTTTCAAGTTTCTGAGCGGTCGGTCTTTAAGGTTGGGGGCCCCACCCATCATGAGTCTGCACCTAAAACGTAAGTGTTTGTTTTCGTTTTCTTTTTTGCAAATTGCCCTTCACTCACCTTTTCTAATTCCCTTTTTTATTTTTAACCCCTTCCAATTTCTTTTCCTTCTAACTCCTAACTTTTCCTTCCCCTTCCCTTTCCTAATTCGCGGGGTTGCCCCCGTTCCCCCCGGGTCTATCTTTCTAGCTAACTCCCCTCCTATAACTTTGCTAACTTCCCCCTTGCCTTCCCGTGATTGCTGGTTCCCTCCCCCTTTTGCTTGTATCCCCTTCTGTAGCCCCTATTTTTGTCTGTATTGCGTGTAGCCCGCTGTGTTGCCTTGTCCCCTCCGGGTAGCCCGGAAGGCATTTTTTATTGTTGTTATTTTCCTGTGTGCCTCCTATTAAACTAGCCAGTTGTCTTCCGCTGGGTTAATTTAATTTTATTAACTTTATTTAACTAGAACTGAACTCTTTTATTAGCTAGGTAGTGCTCTGGGAATAGCCCGAAGTCCGTCCCTCATTGAGCTTAATTTTTGTATGTGTGTCCCCCATTTTGTTTGGCGCCCCGTTGGCGTCCCCCAAAATTCTCTGTCCCCCTTGGCGAGGCAAGTCGGTGGATAAGAGCCGCCTCGACTAAGGATCTCCACCCGCAGTCACAGGTCAGCGTTCATTGCGCTCAGTCTCACTTGTAAAATTTGCTGTGTGAGCTCAGCGGTTAAATTCCCTAGCTCTGCCCATATTTTACATAATTATCAGAAGTTGAAGCGAATTATCAGAAATAGGAATAATTATTACCAGTTGAAGCTAATTATCAGAAATAGACCTAAATACAGAAATTGCACCTAATTATCAGTAGTTGGAGCGAATTATCAGAAATAGACCTAATCATCACCGGTAGAAGCTAATTATCAGAAATACACCTAATTACAGAAATTACACCGAATTAGCTCAAGTTGAAGCTAATTATCAAAAAACAGCACTTAATTATCAGAAATAGACCTGATTACAGAAATTACACCTAATTGTCGCAAGTTGAAGCTAATTATCAGAAATAGACCTAATTATCACAAGTTGAAGCTAATTATCAAAAAATGCACCTAATTATCAGAAATAGATCTAATTACAGAAACTAAACCTAATTAGCGCAAGTTGAAGCAAATTATCAAAAACTGCACTTAATTATCAGAAATAGACCTGATTACAGAAATTACACCTAATTGTCGCAAGTTGAAGCTAATTATCAGAAATAGACCTAATTATCACAAGTTGAAGCTAATTATCAGAAATTGCAATTAATTATCAGAAATACACCTAATTACAGAAACTAAACCTAATTAGCGCAAGTTGAAGCAAATTATCAAAAACTGCACTTAATTATCAGAAATAGACCTGATTACAGAAATTACACCTAATTATCGCAAGTTGAAGCTAATTATCAGAAATTGCAATTAATTATCACAAATTGAAGCTAATTATCAGAAAATGCACCTAATTATCAGAAATAGACCTAATTGCAGAAATTACACCGAATTAGCGCAAGTTGAAGCTAATTATCAGAAATTGCACCTAATCATCAGAAATAGACCTAATTACAGAAATTACACCTAATTAGCGCAAGTTGAAGCTAATTATCAGAAATTGCACCTAATTATCAGAAATAGACCTAATTACAGAAATTACACCTAATTAGCGCAAGTTGAAGCTAATTATCGCAAACTGCACCTAATTATCAGAAATAGATCTAATTACAGAAATTACACCTAATTATCGCAAGTAGAAGCTAATTATCGCAAACTGCACCTAATTATCAGATATAGATCTAATTACAGAAATTACACCTAATTATCACAAATTGAAACTAATTATCAGAAATTGCATCTAATCATCAGAAATAGACCTAATTACAGAAATTACACCTAATTAGCGCAAGTTGAAGCTAATTATCAGAAACTGCACCTAATTATCAGAAATAGACCTAATTACAGAAATTACACCTAATTAGCGCAAGTTGAAGCTAATTATCAGAAATTGCACCTAATCATCAGAAATAGACCTAATTACAGAAGTTAAACTTAATTAGCGCAAGTTGAAGCTAATTATCAGAAATAGACCTAATTATCAGAAATAGACCTAATTACAGAAATTACACCTAATTAGCGCAAGTTGAAGCTAATTATCAGAAACTGCACCTCATCATCCGAAATAGACCTAATTACAGAAATTACACCTAATTAGCGCAAGTTGAAGCTAATTATCAGAAATTGCACCTAATCATCAGAAATAGACCTAATTACAGAAATTACACCTAATTAGCGCAAGTTGAAGCTAATTATCAGAAACTGCACCTAATTATCAGAAATATATCTAATTACAGAAATTACACCTAATTAGCGCAAGTTGAAGCTAATTATCAGAAATTGCACCTAATCATCCGAAATAGACCTAATTACAGAAATTACACCTAATTAGCGCAAGTTGAAGCAAATTATCGGAAACCGCACCTAATTATCAGAAATAGATCTGATAACAGAAATTACCTAATTATACCTAATTATTGCAAGTTGAAGCTAATTATCAGAAATTGCACCTAATCATCCGAAATAGACCTAATTACAGAAATTACACCTAATTAGCGCAAGTTGAAGCTAATTATCAGAAACTGCACCTAATCATCAGAAATAGACCTAATTACAGAAATTACACCTAATTAGCGCAAGTTGAAGCTAATTATCAGAAACTGCACCTAATTATCAGAAATAGATCTAATAACAGAAATTACACCTAATTATCACAAATTGAAACTGATTATCAGAAACTGCACTTAATTATCAGAAATAGACCTAATTACAGAAATTACACCTAATTAGCGCAAGTTGAAGCTAATTATCAGAAACTGCACCTAATTATCAGAAATAGATCTAATAACAGAAATTACACCTAATTATCACAAATTGAAACTAATTATCAGAAATTGCATCTAATCATCCGAAATAGACCTAATTACAGAAATTACACCTAATTAGCGCAAGTTGAAGCTAATTATCAGAAACTGCACCTAATTATCAGAAATAGACCTAATTACAGAAATTAAACTTAATTAACGCAAGTTGAAGCTAATTATCAGAAATAGACCTAATTATCAGAAATAGACCTAATTACAGAAATTACACCTAATTAGCGCAAGTTGAAGCTAATTATCAGAAACTGCACCTAATTATCAGAAATAGATCTAATAACAGAAATTACACCTAATTATCACAAATTGAAACTAATTATCAGAAATAGACCTAATTATCAGAAATAGAGCTAATTACAGAAATTACACCTAATTAGCGCAAGTTGAAGCTAATTATCAGAAACTGCACCTAATTATCAGAAATAGACCTAATTATCACAAGTTGAAGCTAATTATCAGAAAATGCACTTAATTATCAGAAATAGACCTAATTACAGAAATTACACCTAATTAGCGCAAGTTGAAGCTAATTATCAGAAACTGCACCTAATTATCAGAAATAGATCTAATTACAGAAATTACACCTAATTAGCGCAAGTTGAAGCTAATTATCAGAAATTGCACCTAATCATCAGAAATAGACCTAATTACAGAAATTACACCTAATTAGCGCAAGTTGAAGCTAATTATCAGAAACTGCACTTAATTATCAGAAATAGACCTAATTACAGAAATTACACCTAATTAGCGCAAGTTGAAGCTAATTATCAGAAATTGCACCTAATTATCAGAAATAGACCTAATTATCAGAAATAGACCTAATTACAGAAATTACACCTAATTAGCGCAAGTTGAAGCTAATTATCAGAAACTGCACCTAATTATCAGAAATAGATCTAATAACAGAAATTACACCTAATTATCACAAATTGAAACTAATTATCAGAAATTGCACCTAATCATCAGAAATAGACCTAATTACAGAAATTACACCTAATTAGCGCAAGTTGAAGCTAATTATCAGAAACTGCACCTAATTATCAGAAATAGATCTAATTACAGAAATTACACCTAATTAGCGCAAGTTGAAGCTAATTATCAGAAACTGCACCTAATTATCAGACATAGATCTAATTACAGAAATTACACCTAATTAGCGCAAGTTGAAGCTAATTATCAGAAACTGCACCTAATCATCAGAAATAGAGCTAATTACAGAAATTACACCTAATTAGCGCAAGTTGAAGCTAATTATCAGAAACTGCACCTAATCATCAGAAATAGACCTAATTACAGAAATTACACCTAATTAGCGCAAGTTGAAGCTAATTATCAGAAACTGCACTTAATTATCAGAAATAGACCTAATTACAGAAATTACACCTAATTAGCGCAAGTTGAAGCTAATTATCAGAAACTGCACCTAATCATCAGAAATAGACCTAATTACAGAAATTACACCTAATTAGCGCAAGTTGAAGCTAATTATCAGAAACTGCACCTAATTATCAGAAATAGATCTAATTACAGAAATTACACCTAATTATCACAAATTGAAACTAATCATCAGAAATTCCACCTAGTTATCAGAAATAGACCTAATTACAGAAATTAAACCTAGTTAGCGCAAGTTGAAGCTAATTATCAGAAACTGCACTTAATTATCAGAAATAGACCTAATTACAGAAATTACACCTAATTAGCGCAAGTTGAAGCTAATTATCAGAAACTGCACCTAATTATCAGAAATAGACCTAATTACAGAAATTACACCTAATTAGCGCAAGTTGAAGCTAATTATCAGAAACTGCACCTAATTATCAGAAATAGACCTAATTACAGAAATTACACCGAATTAGCGCAAGTTGAAGCTAATTATCAGAAATTGCAATTAATTATCAGAAATACACCTAATTACAGAAATTACACCTAATTACAGAAATTACAGCTAATTAGCGCAAGTTGAAGCTAATTATCAGAAACTGCA
>JASAND010026878.1:0-11995 GCA_030248195.1 Trissonchulus latispiculum
TAGTAGTAGTTGGGATTTCTTCAAAATTGAGCTATCGGTCTAAATTTTATATCTATAATCCCGATAATGCAAGCGCCACCTTAAGCGATCTTTTAGAAAGTTTTGGAAGAGACTCTCATCTTATAAGTCTTTCTAAAAGTGATGCGAACTGACTGCTCTCTTGCTGTAACAAAGCATGAAAGTGTGACTGGAAATTCAGCTACCTTGGTTTGAGCTTACATTTTAGCTACATTCTGAAAAAATTGTACTCCTTCTACGATTAGTTCAGAAAATTCAGCCTCAATTGGGACGGGGGAGATATACTTAATGCTAACTTTAGCAAAGCTTAGGCGATTTTGCTCTAGTTTCGAATCGGAGGACTTCAGATTCTTGTTCTACGATCCAGAAAACGACTGTAATGTTTCACCAAGATTGATGGCAAAAAATTTTTTTGTTCCCAATTTTTTGGTTTTTGGAAAAGTTAACAATTTAAAATTTTTAGAATTTTATTACCAACCAATTAAATATGGGATGGAAAGCATCCATACAGAATTTGAGTTAAATTATTCAAGTTTTGAGAAAGATAAAGCGTTGGAGGGGGAATTACTTATTTTACTATTTAATGGGGAGATTGCTTACTTGATTCTAGAAGCCCAAAATTAGCATGATTGTTGCCATTAAAAACTCAAAAGCCAAAGCTTACATCTCATATAAAATGGACTTATAACACCAAATATTTAATATATAAGTAATGATGGTTCAAGTTCGGTGTCTCGAAAAGAAATCATCACCTTAACTATTTTAGCTAGATTGATTAAAATTTAATCCACCAACGTTGTGTTTCTTTATCGCGAATTAATTTTAATCTATTCTGTTTAAATAAATAAGGCCAGGGTTTATTAATTTTCATTTCGCTGCTACTTATTTTCTAGCATTTGTACTTTGTAAATTTGCATATTTTCATTTTGCTTAGTTATTATTTATTCATTTTGTTATTCTTGCGGTTGTTAAATACGGACAAATAAAATACAAAAATAATTTGATACTTAACATAGTAGTGTAGCAAAACTATAGTGGTTAGGTTGCTGAAAATACATACAATTAATACATTCAGCAAAATAATTTCTGCTTGGGGAAACCTTTCCGGGGGGAAAGAAACCACTAGTGAAATTTTTCCGGGGGAACAATTTCCCTAGGGAAATTTTTCCGGGGGGAAGTTTCCACGGGGGAAAATTTTCCCTATGACATGGGCTCTTCCACGAAATCTCCTCAACACATCGGTTGTGTTATTTTCCAACTTCAGAACAGTTGTTTGATTTTCTCGTCGGTTGTCCAAAGTAGTATATGGTCAGCATTTCATACCCCACTCTCGGGAGGGAATGACCTTTGACCCGCCCTACTGCCAGTTCTATCGTCCCGTCCTTGCTCGCGACACATACCCCCAGTTCACCTAGTAGTTACTCCTAGTTCTTCCTGGTTGTTCACCCAGTTTATACTCCTAGTTCTGACACCCAGTTCTACATCCAGTTATTACCCTTACCAACCAAACACCAGTCAAACACCCTGCTTATACACCTAGTTCTCCTGCTTGACACCAGTTATACATCCAGTTCATTTCCTTGCCAACCCCCTTTCATTACACACCGTCCCCTCTGCGTAAGTCCGCAACCCCAGGTCTTCTCTGAGTCACTCTTAGGTCACACTTACCCTGATTTTACATAACTTTTTTACCCGAACTTGTCATAATCCTTCTTGCCTACGTTAAGTTTTCATCTACTCTGGGTTTATTCTCCGAGTCACTCCTAAATTACACCGTGCTTTCTCTGAGCCCGCTTTTCCACTTTCTGGATTCTTGCCTTTTACCTTCCCTAACTTTCCGACTTCCCTAATTTCATTCTCCGAGTAACTCCAAACCTACTCCAGGTATCCACCGAGTGTATTTTTTCAACTGTCACCGATTCTTGCTGTTTTCTTCCCTAACTTTCCGGCTTTCATAAGTTCATGCTCCGAGTCACTCCAAACCTACTCCGAGTATACACCGAGTAAACACCAAGTAAGCTCCGAACCTACTCTAAACATGCTCCGTTTTTACTCCGTACCTGCTTTAAATATACTCCGTTCTTACTCCTTTTATGTATTTTGACTTAGTAGGTCCTTGGTTTTGCCAGTACCCCAAGTAATCACCCGGTACTTATGCACCCAGTTCTTCCTACTTACCCATCAATCTATACTTTTAGCCTTCCCTGACGAAGCACCGTGACTTTCCCTATGCGTCACTCCTAGATTACACCAAGCCTACTTTGAACTTTTTATCGGGTTTTTAAATCACCCACTCTTAGTCTGGCCATTTCTTTTCACCGGAACCCCAACCACCTCATCTTGTGTAGAGCTGTTGGCCGGCCGAGGAAAACCCGTTCACTACTTGAGGTTTGAGTAATTCCTGCTTACACCGACCTTTTGTTTTTGACATTTTCAGGAACCTTACCTGAACTTTCTAGCGTTACCTTAACTTCCTTCAGCTCAGGTTTCGTATCGATGACCAAATTAGTTCAAAACATACTCCGAGTATACACCGAGCCTATTCGAGCCACTCCAAGCATACTCCGTCCTTACTCCTTTTATGTGTTTTAAGTTTTTCTTTACCTTTTTATGTCCTACACTTTTTGCACTTCTTGTATTTCTTGCACTGCCAGTTATGCTGATACGATCTTCCTTATCTCCATGATTTTTAAGAGAGTCACTCCTACACTCAGTATATCTGCTTCAAGTCCAAGTACTCGAAGTTAGTCATGTCTAGATTGGTGAAGTCAATTCGACGCGACGACTTCGAGTACTTGGACTTGAAGCAGATATACTGAGTGTAGGAGTGACCCTCTTAAAAATCATGGAGATAAGGAAGATCGTATCAGCATAACTGGCAGTGCAAGAAATACAAGAAGTGCAAAAAGTGTAGGACATAAAAAGGTAAAGAAAAACTTAAAACACATAAAAGGAGTAAGGCGGAGTATGCTTGGAGTGGGCTCGGAATAGGCTCGGTGTATACTCGGAGTATGTTTTGAGCTAATTTGGGGTCACTCGGAGTACGAAACCTGAGCTGAAGGAAGTTAAGGTAACGCTAGAAAGTTCAGGTAAGGTTCCTGGAAAATGTCAAAAACAAAAGGTCGGTGTAAGCAGGAATTACTCAAACCTCAAGTAGTGAACGGGTTTTCCTCGGCCGGCCAACAGCTCTACACAAGATGAGGTGGTTGGGGTTCCGGTGAAAAGAAATCGCCAGACTAAGAGTGGGTGATTCACTAAAGTTCAAAGTAGGCTTGGTGTAATCTAGGAGTGACGCATAGAGAAAGTCACGGTGCTTCGTCAGGGAAGGCTAAAAGTATAGATTGATGGGTAAGTAGGAAGAACTGGGTGCATAAGTACCGGGTGATTACTTGGGGTACTGGCAAAACCAAGGACCTACTAAGTCAAAATACATAAAAGGAGTAAGAACGGAGTATATTTAAAGCAGGTACGGAGTAAAAACGGAGCATGTTTAGAGTAGGTTCGGAGCTTACTTGGTGTTTACTCGGTGTATACTCGGAGTAGGTTTGGAGTGACTCGGAGCATGAACTTATGAAAGCCGGAAAGTTAGGGAAGAAAACGGCAAGAATCGGTGACAGTTGAAAAAATACACTCGGTGGATACCTGGAGTAGGTTTGGAGTTACTCGGAGAATGAAATTAGGGAAGTCGGAAAGTTAGGGAAGGTAAAAGGCAAGAATCCAGAAAGTGGAAAAGCGGGCTCAGAGAAAGCACGGTGTAATTTAGGAGTGACTCGGAGAATAAACCCAGAGTAGATGAAAACTTAACGTAAGGCAAGAAGGATTATGACAAGTTCGGGTAAAAAGTTATGTAAAATCAGGGTAAGTGTGACCTAAGAGTGACTCAGAGAAGACCTGGGGTTGCGGACTTACGCAGAGGGACGGTGTGTAATGAAAGGGGTTGGCAAGGAAATGAACTGGATGTATAACTGGGTGTCAAGCAAGGAGAACTAGGTGTATAAACAGGGTGTTTGACTGGTGTTTGGTTGGTAAGGGTAATAACTGGATGTAGAACTGGGTGTCAGAACTAGGAGTATAAACTGGGTGAACAACCAGGAAGAACTAGGAGTAACTACTAGGTGAACTGGGGGTATGTGTCGCGAGCAAGGACGGGACGATAGAACTGGCAGTAGGGCGGGTCAAAGGTCATTCCCTCCCGAGAGTGGGGTATGAAATGCTGACCATATACTACTGTCCAATCATCACCTTTCTCTCATTGTGGGTGCTTGCCCCAGTGTCTTCTCTACATCTACGCTCTCTCCTTTGGTAACACTGTACTGGGTCATTCAACCATAGGTTAACACGGGGATATCGGGGGGTCTAAGCCCTCACACACCTCATTGAGCTCACCTCTCCCAGCTCACCGGCCGGAAAGGCCGAAGGGTCCGGCCGCACTCAAACACAAAGTCCGAGATCCAAACAGGGGTCATTCGACGTCGACATTCACGCGCTTAGTATAATTACAGCTTTAGATTAACAGGGACAGACAGGGGCTCAATTAGAGGACGGATCTAAGCTTGTATGTTGCGCTCATGCATGACGCATATCTATAAGAAAATATACTGTATCTTTTACGTGTTGTCTATGTATCACACGTTTGCGTGCTAAAGCTCAGAATTCAGAAACACAACCTGCATGCGTCTGATTTGCTTGCCAACCGTCACACTCTTATATGTTATCTGCTCTTGCTACTACAAATACTAAATGGTTGTTTCCAATTAATACTATTTTATATACACTACATTATAGTCACTATTTTATTCATCTTCACAGACGCAGTTATGGCTGTGGTAGTTGTGGCAGGGAAAAGTCCAATTCTAGTGTTCGTGAAGATTTGACCCTGTTCCCCTTCATTTTCCTGTTGTTGTAGGAAGCTGTTGCTTGCCTTCGGAGCGGTACTGGGCTTGGCTGGCGCTGTGCTGCTCATCTTAAAGCTAACTTCTATGAAATCCGAAAAAGGAGGAAGGTAGCTCAAATTATGTTCATTATGATATGAGTACAAAATATGATTCAAATAGAATAATATAACTTTGTAGTGTTTGATTGATTAGGCAGAAATAAAGTCCGATTCATCTGCTAAAATGCAAAAGTAATAAGTGAAATGATAAAATGAGAAACAAAAGCTAGCTTGTTGGGTAATATTTGAAGCAGCCGGCAAGGTTTCGTACGAGTGCTTTTCCAATTAGTCGAATCAGGCATGTTGCAATACAATAAATTAGTAGAAGCGGTAAAGGTTCAGAGCGGAGAAGCCTTGATTGAAACCTTACACAAAATTCTTATTCCCGATTTTATTGTTTGGAAGCCAACAGTGACATTTGGAATCATCACTACAACAGTGGAGGAGTCAGCACTCCAGATCAGTATATGTGGTTTTCACCTGTTATGTTGTCGCGGAGGTGGTACCCATATGTTACTTGATTACCTTTTATCATAATTGGCAAATACTACCTATAGTGAATCCAATTTAATAGAAATTTTAAACCAACTAATTCATATCTGGTTCAATTTTGTATTCTGTGTTCCAAGAAGTTTACGCAGCATTAATTTTTATACCTATTTCAGATTAGTTTGCAATGAAGGTGTAGAGAATGGCACTAACAACGCTAATACAACATCTACTAATAGTACATCGTTAGTCGAAGACCCCGACTGTGTTCTCGCCAAGGACAAAAGGTTGGTTGTATTTTGTGCTCCAAGTCAAGATGATGGTAAACGTGGCATGTACAGAGGATGTCGACCTCAGGCTATCTCTACGTGCTTTTGAACTTGGCTTGTATGAACACTAAATGTTTATTGTATGGACGCTACTTGACAGGTCAATTGAGCTTGTATGCAGAATAATATAAATACTCGTATCATATAAATTTTTTCCTGTAAATCTGTAAAATAGCTCGAATTTATTTCAGCCTACCTTTGGCTGTCTTATTTGTGGGTATGATTGCGATGGCAGCGGGTGTATTGAGCTGTCAGTGTGCTCTTGGTTCGATGCGCCATAGCGCCCTAATTGATTCAAAGACTTTTGATGATGAGTCGGGTGTGCCCCAACAGGAATACCAGCAAGAAGAAGATCATGAAGTAATTGCAACAGCAGCAACAGTACACCAAGAAGAAGAAGAAGAACATCAAGAAGAAGAAGAAGAAGAAGAAGAACAACAACAACAAGTCGTTGTACAGCAACAGGATCAACAGTATGACCAATACGTGGAAGAATTTCCAGACGATCCGCCGCCAGATTATCCTCAAGAAACTGAATTACCAGCGGAACCAGTTCAATTAGAGGAATCGGCTCCTTATGACAGAACTACGGAGTAATGCTATGCATTAACACTTAAAATACTGAAAATTGTGTAAATTCTACTTTAGTATATATACTGTGCCTTCTTCCGATGAGATAATGTACCCCGCAAACCAATCAGAAGACTAAATAATGTTTGCTGGAGACGAATATTCTTGCGGAGAGCAACGATTTTTAAGAAGGATTCTGCTCTGCAGCTGCTACACAGGACGCCAATAGTTAAGGAAAGAGAATTCAATTTTATGTTGTCCTGCCGACCAGTATTAATTTTTCCAAAATTATTTTTGTAAGCAGTATATATACACCAATACATCATAAGTTTCTCCTGAACCAAGCAACTGATTGGCTTGTTTTGTTTTACCCAAAATTAGCAAGAAAGCTTTCAGTCAAGTCGAACTTAATTTCTGTATATAGTCGAACCAAGACAAATTCGGACATTTTGACCAGGGATAGATCATTCTGCAACGGTCTATTTGTTCACACGAAATGGTTTTAATTAAGACTATTTATCTTCGGACTGCCAAACAAAGCTAAATTTAAATGAATATAGATTTTTACTGCAGTATCATGGTTGAAACTTTCAGGTAGGTATATTTACAGATAGGTTATAGTCTATGTGGTACAATATTAGTTTCTTGAAAAAGTGAAGTTGGAAAACAATACTCTAGTCAAGAAGTTAGTTAAAGTATAGATTTAAGGCGTGAATTCAGTTTGAAGCGCTAATAGATTTGACAGTAGCAGTAAGTAATTCGCAATTGCATCCAGGGGAGGCTGTACACTATTACACACACATGCTTGTGACTATAACTCTATTAATGTAAGCTCTGAGAGTAGTTCAGTAAGAAGCCACTTCTTCTGAACCATAGGTACAAGTGATCACTTTCGGTTTCAGGGGTTCTGGCTCCGGTATGGGGACAATGTTGTAATCTGAAATGGTAAATAAATCCGTTCACAATGTGAAGGCACAAATTGCAGAGTTACGTGGCTGGTATACTTCACAAGCAAAGCAAATATATTCAGTGAATTTAGAATTGGGTGCATTTTGAGCCTCCACACAGAAAAGGAAAGCAAGCAGAGAAAGTAACTATGCATGCAAATGAAATATATAAGTGTGCAAATATTTTATTAAACTGATAACCAATTTTGTCAGTTATATATGCCTTGTAAATTTTAAAAACTGCAGTTATTGTAGCTTGAACAGACATTGATGCTGCGAAACAAAATACATTCTGAATAAATGGTATTGTTTTCTCTGGAAAACTGACAATCCAAATTTGTGGCATTTCTCTCAATATTTTCAGGATACCAAATTATTTAGTGTTCAAACTTATGCAAATAGTAAAAGAAGACTACCAGTTACAGTACCACTTCCTACATGCTAAAACATTTCACATTGTCTGTCATTGTTAGTATGATGCAACTTCATCCACTCCAGGGCGACAATAAATGATTCTGGCTTTCTGCTCTTCTGGCAACTCTGCTCTGGTGAGCAGCGGCGTCTGTTCCTGCGAGATTTCCGATTCTCCATGAAAGGATATGCCTATCGGTTCCGGTTTCGGCAGATCCAGGTACTCCATGGGATCCGGGATGAAGAGAGGCTGATCCGTCTGACTCTTCTCCGACTGCTGACCCAATGGCGGAGGCTCTGGAACAGGGGGTGGATCCGTTTGAATTTCAACAGCACTTTTAATAACCGGGACTGGAGCGGGGGGCCTGGGCTTTGGTCGAGGCGGCGGCTCCTCTATTTCGATTTCAAGCAGAGGAGGTGGCTCAGGCGGCGGAATATAGGGCGGTGGGGAGACGGAGCGAGGCGGTGCTGAAAGAAGCACAACAGACTGCTCTAGCCACCGCCTTCCATGATGCACTTAATCTTTACTCTATGAATTTTTGAAGCGAGAAAGCAGCATACAATTTTTGGAAAATATATAGAAAACGGAGAGATCAAAATGCACCCTTAGTCTAGAAGTCTAGGTACAACCATGTCAACAGCGCGAAGTGGGGGTGGAATAAAACCTGGTAAAGGGCAATGGATTCATAACGTCCTGAGTACAAATTCACAAATAAAGCAACGATTTAGTTGGCAAGACTAGCAAAAAAAGCAAAAAAAAACAAAAATATAGTTTAAAGCTACGGATCGAATACTTTAAGTACCTTGAGGTGGTGGCAGTGGTCTTAGCTTGGGGGCAGCAGGGGGAGGTGCTTTCACTTTCGGCGGTGGAAGACGCTCTTCCACAATCAGTCGTCGACCACTGTCTACGCTTTGCTTTCTTCGTCGCAAATATCTCCACCAACAGTAGAGCAATAAGCAGAGCAGGAGCAACAGCAGCAACAGAAGCGCAGCCAGCAACGGTATCCACCACCTTAAAAATATAATTTTCTGTAATTACTGAGAAATGGAATCTAAAACGCAATCTTCAGATTCAAGACACAAACAGCTTATACAGCATAATCAGGCATTGAAGATTCTCATTTCATTTTGTTTTTTCTTGTTTTTATCAGCATTAGGAGGGACTCACCACCATGGAAGCCCTGTGGGGACGACAACTACGTCATCACAGCACTGGCGACCGCAGCATCCTCGTTCAGTACTACATCTAAAAGCAATAAATGAATCCAAATTTCGAGGTACACATTCGAAGGACCCTCCCGATTTTAGAAAGACCGACCGCTACCTAAAACGTTTCTGAAATTCTTAATGGGTTTTTCCTTTTTTCAAATTTTTTCCTGAATGATCGAATGATCAAAAATTGCCTATATTTACAAAGACTGGTAGAAAAACACCTAAAAGGGGAATTTTAAAAGATGCAAATTTAGTCAAAAAATTTCTTTGGCTTCTACCCGTTTTCACTTCTCGGCGAGGGGACCACCGGAGTATGCTGGTCGCGCGGCAGTCTACACTTTCCATTTTTATGCTGTCCATGCTAATGTGTCATTTAATGTAGTGACTGTACAAGTTAAGCTAAGTTTACAGGGGGTCCATTTTTGGTCATTTTTTCGCTTTTCTCCTGGGGCCAATTTTATAAAGAACCTTCTCGAGTTCTCGAGTTTTCAAGTTCTCGAGTAGTCTCTTTTCAGCAACAGCAACCTTTTCTGTATTAAAATTATATGTAAATAATATAATTATAATTTATTATTAATAATATATTATTATTATTATTATTACGGACAATTTTATGGTGATTTATTTAGTCAACTATGCAAATTGTTGAAGCAGGAAGAAAAAACTAATAAATTTAAATTTTCAAAATCATTTCGAGTAGGTCTCAAGTTGGCAAAAGTTTTTCTGTTCGAAATCGACCTGAGAACTTGATTCGAATGTGGTTCATTAAAAAGAGACTAAGAAGTTGAGGAATCTGTGACTTTATGACTTATGACTTGGAATCCAAGACTTAGTTGAGTTTTTGAAAGTGTTGAAGTAAAGCTCTGACTACTTTTGAGCTTATAAGCTATTTCGGCTTCAGCCGGCTGAGCAGCCTTGGCAGCGGCGCCTCGTCGAATTCTAGGCGACGGAGACCTGCCAGCAGTGCTGGCCGCCGATCCTGAGCCACTGACCGTACTGACTGGGCGTGGCCGGCTGATCGCTTTTAGTGCCAGACTCTTCTGCTGGCGATGGGCGTCTTCGACCTATTTGACTTCGACTTCGTCGATCTCCAGTCGCCATTCGTCTTCGATCGTTGTCGACGGCCAGATCGGGCCCAGCTCGCAGGACCGACGTTGTTACCAGGCATCGAGGTGTGTTTGGGAATGGACTTCTTTTGAAGCTGCGGCGGTATAACAATTTCTCAACTTGGGAAATGGTGATAAAGGATTCTCATTGGAGGAGTCAGATTTTGATGCCGAGGTCAATGGAAAATTCTGGACCGTGAGATGGCGCTGGCGCGCCTCCCAATCATCTAAAGAATAAGAAAGCCGACTATGGAATGTCACCGACCGTCCGGGAAGGATTCAGAGAATAAAGAAAATGGATCGCAGATGAATGGTTAGAAGAGCATGATCCCCAAAAGCACGGTCCCGTAAAAGGTTTGATGGCCAAAGCCGAGCCCAGGAAAGGTAGGGCCCGAGTGGTCCGACCAATCTTGGACTACCGAGAAGTGGGAACTCAATATCCACATCCTTAGTTATCCTGGTAAGGAGTGTGCAGTATGCCCGGAAAAGCTGAGATCTTGGAGGAAGGGCGGTACCGATGCACAAATACTGGACCTGAAGAAGGTAGTTTAGCTACTATATTCGAGAACCCGAGAACACTTTTATGAAACTGGCCCCTGGACTACATTTATGAACGGGGTTTTGAAGGAATCGGTATCACTAGTTACTGTCGTGGATCCCATTTCTGTTAAGCATTGTCAACCAGATGTTGTTATGTTCAGTGCTATAGTTTCTCAATATTAAATTGTTATCTTATGAGCGAGATATAATTTCTATTACAATATCTGTATACCTGAAATTATAAACTTCATCGCGACCTTTCACATTGTCTTGGCTGTAGGTGCACCATTCCCAGTCTCCAACATAATTCTCATATCGTATACCATCACTCTTATCCTGTATCTTTACCATAACGGATTTTACTATCTTAACATCTGCAAGCGCAAAACAAGTATGGAGTATAACAACAATGATCTTGTTAAATATGATGTGCTGACTCATTCTAAAAATAATTTTTCCGAAGCCTATGTCACTGACACCCACCTATAATGTGTTCGGATACAATGAAACATTAGAATGTCTAGTTTATTAAATGATATCAAAAACCTTTTGAATCTGCATCTCAATCACAGTTCAAAACGATTTTTTGCATGATTAGTGGGAGGTAACTAAAACCAGGATCGGGATCGGGATCAGGATCAGGATCCATTTCAGGATCAGGATCAGGATCGGGTGACTTAAAACAGGATCCATTTTAGGATCGGCTAAAACTTCAGGATCGGGTTAGTAGTGGATCCTGTTTTTAGGATCGGGTTTCTAAAAATAGGATCCATTTCAGGATTGGCTTGCAACTTCAGAATCAGCCTCAGGATCGGCATATAACTTCAGGATCCGACTTAGGAGTGGATCCTGAGTTCAGGATAGGGTGTCCCAGATGGTACACTTCAGGATCGGCTTGTAACTTCAGGAACGGGTTTAGGTTGGATTCGAGTGCCTAAATTTATTTTGCAATAGATCGTGTTTTAGACACCCGATTTTGAACTCAGGATCCACTACTAACCCGATCCGGAAGTTTTTAGCCGATCCTGAAATGGATATTGTTTTTAGTCACCCGATCTTGATCCTGATCCTGATACTGATCCCGACCCTGGTTTAGTCACCTCCTGATGAGTGAAGCGTCAAAGTAGACTGATTTATCTGCTGGTTCAATGGTTTTTGGGCAGGATATGTACAATGTGTTTGTCGACAGTATATGCATGATTCTGATTTGGTTTTCCATAAAGGCTAGTTTTGGCCTCACAGCTTATGTCTCGTTTATTTTAGTAAACCTTTATCAGGCGAACTAGGCTAGTCGGCGACGAGACGGCTTTATCCATGCTCTTCCAGCCTCTCCGATAAGGTTCTCGATATCTAGAATGAATTTAATGTCTGACTACCAGGCATGGTGAGCACCAGACATGTGCAGATGTGGAGCAATACGTGACTGAACGAAGTACATCA